>JAAGKR010005423.1:0-51215 GCA_011419295.1 Clarias macrocephalus | reverse complement strand
TGCAAACGTTTTAAAGAAGGTTGTATGTCTGTGTATGAGACCTCTGTCTCTGTCTGTGTATGACTGTGTATGAGTATCAGATCCTGGCTGTGAGGTGGTTCGGAGACCACTCCAGTCGTTCGCGTGAACACTGTGAGTGGAACGATCTCAGTAAAAACACAACCTGTTTTGATCATAAAAAGTTGTGTGACCTCATACCGCCCACTGCACCACTTGCATATTACAATAACTTAGCTGGGAGTTATTGCTACAATACATCCTCCATACAGTCCTGACCTCGCTCCAAGTGATTTCCACATGTGTACACCACCAAACAATGAGTTTCTGGGAGTCCAGCATTTCAGACGTGAAGCAAGCGTCTGCTCATGGCTCTGGTGTAGTGAGGAAACTTTCCACTACTTATTTTTCATCATACTGTATGAAGCAAAATAAGCTTTTCTACATGCTGATTGTCCCTCTGTGTGTGCAGTTTGGAGTATAACACTTCTGATAGAAGTGCACTTGGGCACAGAGAGGGGAAAGAACTGCTCTGCCAATGAGATTTCCATCTATTCACCTCTGCTCACATGGTTTTATAGAAGAAGACATCTTTCCATGATTCATGCCACTAATCCCCAATCGATATGCACCCACGCGAGGTAAACATATAACATTAAAAATGATGCTAAACTATATTTGTCATTCGATACAGGGGAAGTTATTATGCACTTGCATAATTAAATTACTCTGATTTATTTATTTATTTATTTATTTTAATTTTTGAAATCAGTCTTCTGATCAATTATAAAGTAAATGCATTCTGAATCCTGTTTGGATAAAGCATCCTGAATACAAATACTTTATTTTTTAGCCTAATAATGTTATCTGTATTCCGTTACAGGCCGATGCTGACAGCATATAGCCTTTGTTCGTCTGTGTCAAGTCATGCATGCTATACCTGTCTTTTCTAGACATTTATTTCACCAATTTGCTAAAAGGAATTGGTATCCTAGGTCCTAGGGAATACTCAATAACAGGATTGTGTTTTTTTTTTTTTTTTTTTTTTTGAAGAAAACCAAATGCTCAATAAGTAGATACCTAGTAAAGGCAAAATCTGGGTGAATAATGGAGTAAATATACTTCCACCTTTTCCACCAAAATGTTACAACTGCATTTGGACAAAACTCTAGAACAATGGCTCTCTGTGGCTCATTTTTTTTTTTTTTTTACCAAGGTCCAAAATTTGGGGTGGTTGATTTACTCCATACACATTTCAGACATCCATCCAGTCCATTGATGTAATCACGAAAAACATAAGGTCTTTCATTGCCATCTACTATATACTGTACCTATATGCACATATACACCTTCACACTGCCTCTAATCTGAGATCTGAGGTCTAAAAAATGAATCCAAACTTGTGTCCAGCCTTTGACTGATACGTTCTATCTATCTATATGGCGGCACAGTGGCGTAACAGTTACAGTAGCACCGTGGCCTCGTTTGATTCCTGCCTCATGTCTGTGCTCACCAAGTTGTCACTGTTGGGCTGGGTAAGGGCACTTGCCAAAGTCTGTAAATTTAAGCGAAAAAGCTGCTGTAATTAGTCAACCCAAGCAAAAACAGCTTTACGGTCCACCATGATTAAATAAAGGAATCACCTGTCAAAACCACTGTGCAGGTTCCCCCTCTGAGCTCCCTGTTTCTGACCATGGATCATTTATCACTGTAATGGAGGACCGCATGCTATTCATGAAGCAAATTCTCAAGAAAGAGCCGACCCAAATCTCATTTCCCATCTATAATGGATTTTGCACCTCGCATGCATTTATCGTGACAATCTTTAAGATCGTTCCTGGTGCTAAGAGACCAAAGATCATGTCCCAAGATACGAGTTCTTCATCTGAAACTATAAGACTCACTTGAATCCCCTGGCTATACAGTAGATAACAAAGAAGCTGAAGTTCCTAAAGAAAACTACCAGCATTCTTGACACCACTCCAACCAACTTTATTAGAAATTTGTACACGCCAACAATGGTCATGTCCCACCAGTGCAATTATAGTGGATTGTAGACCTTCACCGCTATTGACTTAAACAACAGACACATCAGGGTTTGTCCAGTCCTAATCAAGGTTGAGACAGAAAACCTGCAGATCCGGGTTATTGATGGATATTGAAGTCACAGTAAATTGGACTGTTTCGGTCCTCTTTCCCTGCAATGTCACGTCCGTGTAATGTTCTAGCTCTTCATTTCGAAAATTTATGCTGTTATAGCTAGACCTCCTGGAGTCCCTGCTTGCACTCTGTTCACAATGTACCAGCCACTGTTAGATAACAGCATGCCTAATAATCTCTCTCCCTCTCTCGCTCCTCATTATATCAAATAGCAAATCACACACACACACACAAAAAAACACTGAATATCAACCTAAATCTACATTTTCTTTAAATTTCTTTGAAGTTGCTTTGTAACAATGTATGTAAAAAATTATATTTGATTAAAAAAAAAATCAAATAAAGAAAGTAGCCTGTTTAAAGAAAGTAGCCTGTTGTACCTGTACATTTTACTTTAATGTAGCTTTGAAAATGCATTCTCAATATTATTTCACATATTCCATTGCAAAAATAAAGTTGTAGCTATTTTAATAAACCACAAATTAATCAGCGCACTAAATGTGCTTGGACCCTAATTCAAAGGCAATTACAAGGCGACGATACTAACCACTAAGCCAGCATGGTTTAATAAGATAAGATAATAAATAAATAAATATTTTGTGCAAGATATAGCACATACAATCCTTTCTGATGTTATTTAACTCGACATAAACAACTTACCATAGAGGACGTTAATTATTTAATACATTTTCATCACCCCCCCCCCCCTCCCCCCAGCCCTTTTTATAGTTATTATTGCATATAAATTGGAGTCCATTAAATGAATTAAACCTCTGCTGATTTCTTCTAAAAATGCCATAGTCGCAGATGATGCTGGTATTAGAACTAAGCACGGTGAATAAAATACCAGGACTGTGTGCACTCAGCATCAGCGTGGTTAGGGACATGTGGGAAGACGTGTTGTGTTCTGCTCTTTACGCAACACTGAGATAAGAAGCAAAAAAATTGGATGCGGCTGTAGCAGTGATAGCAGGGTATGAAAATGAATAATATGATATTTACAGAACTACATGGTTTAGTTGAAAGCCCATTAGGAAACCATGTAATAGTCTGTATATATATGTGTGTGTGCGTATTTCTGAAGTCTATTTTCTTCTTGTAATCTCATTTATATTCAACATACATTAGATTAGTGTCATGAACATGCCTTGTAATTCGTTTCAAAAGTCTGAATTAAAATTTCTAAACCATTTACTACATGCCCTGTTCCATAACAATATCTGTTTTAAAGCATTGCACCGGAGAATAAAGTTAGTGGTAGACGACTCTACAGTACTGTATGATCTAAAACTACACTTCCCAGAATGCACGTTCCGGATCACACGAGTACTGATGGTGTCCCGTACACATCTGTTTCCAATCTCTAGGTCAGGACAAAAGACATTCAGTAACAGCAGATCTCGGCAAAGTAATGCTTTCGTGAGAGACTGTACCAAGCCGATTTTCCCTGAGTGATTTCCTGCGTGTGACCGTAGCTTTGAACTTTCGACTTACTGTGTTTTTGTCTATTTCCAAACAGTCTGTTCGCCGATTGCCTGACCTTAGCCGTGACCTGATTCTGTCTTTGAACTATCTGAGTTTGATTTTCGTTGTTTTAATAAACGATATGTTTCACCTGCACCTGCGTCCACTCGCCTCTGTGGTTCTAACACTGCACAGTTACTTCATATAACCTTGGGGCAACCGTGAACATCTGTCCTTTTCTGCTCACATTGCTAACCTGGCAGGTTCCTGTCAACTTCTTCCCTGCAACACTGAAAGGATCCGCACAAGCTACCTGGGTGCGTGTTCATTCCCTTGTCGTGTAAAGACCGGACAACCCAAACTCACCCCCGTTTTCAATCTTCCTATATTCTCCCAGACCAGACTATTACATCGCTCCCTTCATTGTAGCTGCCCACATGAGATTTAAAACACTGATGCTTGTCTATAAAGCCAAAACCAGGCCAGCACCCAAGTACCTCAAAGTTCTGCACCACGCTCCTTCCGATCCTCTAGCACTGTTTAACTGAGCCCACCATCTCTCAGGGTACGAGACAGGCATCTTGATTCTCTTTTCTTTTAGCATCAAGGTGGTGGAACGGCCTTCATCTACGTGTTTGAACAGTTGAGTCACTGGTATGTCTTTAATCTTTTTATTAAGTACTACTGTTCTACACTTGTTTAACCTCCATTAATAGAATTGGATGACAGGATAAATAGATAAATGCTCCATCATTTCATTGTTCAGGATTTTTATTTTAATCCATGAAAAGCTGAAAAATGAGGATTCTATTAAATAGTGCAGGAGGAGAGAGACAAACTGTTCCCAGAGCTGGCAAATTACATGTTTTCATTCTTCCTTTGAGCATACTTAATTTGTGAGTTTAATTGGACTTTTTCTTTAGTTCAGTATGTTTCCATAGTGACGTGGTTGTGATGAATGCACATAGCCAGATATTCCTGTAATCATATGAAATTATAGAATTAAAGCTGTATCCGAGGCAAGTTGTTTGCCTTAGTGACATATGCTACTAGGTTCAATTTGTAAGACTAATAAAGAAAAGCTCTTCTCACCTGTTGCTCTGAATTGTCTGATAAAATCGCCCACTTGACCATGCAGTCAATAATTGCTCGAAGGAACAAAAGGCATATACGATATACGAGGAACAAACTGTTTTACCTCTGACCAGCCTCCTGCAGATTTGGAAACGCAGCCCTTTCAGCAATGCAAGACTCTTTCACGCATTACAACCTGTGGTGTTTGGCATCCAGGTGCAGGGATAAAATTCATTCCAGGACTGCCCATTGTACTAGAAAGCCCAGGAAGCTCACTGATGGAGTTGCCAACATCAGCCTCCACAGATGCAGGTAGCATGTGCTAGAGTGGATGATCTCTATTACTGGCAAGCATGATGTCCACCATACTGTACTTTGGGGTGATACTTACTGTCGGGTTGTTAGAATACGTGTAAAGAACCTGTTTTTGGAGGATCCAACTTCTTTATAAAGTCTCAAACCAAGAGGTTCAAGAAATGCTCCAAAGGGTTAGGAGCTGGTTGCAAACTATCCAAATTACTGTACTGTAACTTGGACCATTGTTTAAAGTTTTCATCTACAGAACATCCCATTGTATTGTTAGTCCCTGTCCATTAAGGGTGAGGCTGTGCCTACATCTCATTCTCCAGAGCATCTGTTAAGAGCCGAGAAGAATGGTTGGCCACCAGTTGGCCAACGGTTCTTTTCGCAGGTGGTACAACTACTGAATCAAATATATATGCCGGGCCACCTCTACTGTCAGGCCGTTAATTCATGCATGGAGTAAGTCAGGCATCTTTGGATGTGTTCCTTGGTTGTCTGGCATAGGTGTTTGCTTTGGCTCCGGTTAGATCTGGCTCTGAACAAGAATACAAATCAGTCTGCCAAGTGTGCTGTGTCAACATTGGTATTCACATCCAGATTAAACGTGGGATATCAAAGTCAGACAGCTTCCTCGAGATGGTCTGTGCTCATTACCTAAGGAAATAAGAGTAGACTTGATTCCTATGCGAAGGTGTAGTACACACATCATATACTTAAGTAAAAGTAGAAGTCTTCGATTTACTTGAGTAAAAGTACAGAAACACTCACATTCAAGTATAGAGCTTACAGGATTCTTTTTCATGGTAAAATCTCTCTCTCTCTCTCTCTCTCTCTCTCTCTCTCTCTCTCTCTCTCTTTCATGCACACACACATGCAATTACACATAATAGTCAGCCAGCTTCAAATAATATGCATCAATGTGATTAAGTAACATAACGGCATGCAGAAATGTAGTTAGGATTGGTTACAGAGGTGAAATAAAGCAACTATTCTGGCGATAAAGAGTTTGACTCTTGATATCTTCCTTCATAAGTCATAAGTAAAGAGGTACAACCTCATTTACTAATTAATTAATAAGTCCATATTAAAGAGTAAGGATGCTTAAGTACCATAATGAGCTGTTTTACAATAATGAAGCTTAATCTCTAGATAAACTCATTCACTCATCATCTATATCACTTCATCCTGTATTAGGGGTCATGGAGCCTAGGAGACCTAGGGCACAAGGCAGGGTACATCCTGGACAGAACGCCAATCCATCACAGGGGGCACGCACACACTAAGGGCAATTTGGGAACGCCAATTACCCTAATCTGGAAGTCCTTGGACTGTGGGAGGAAACTGGAGTACCCCCACCAAGCACAGGGAGAACATGCAAACTCCATGCGCACAGAGACGGGAATCGAAACCGGACCCTGGCAGTGCTAACCACTATACCAGCATGGAAAGAAGTCCTGGAACAGTGTTTCTGAAGGTATTCCTGGAGGACCACTGCATATTTTTGTGCTTTCCACACCCACTTCAATAAAGAAAAGACTTGATTATTTAAACCAGTTGTGCTGGGAGCTGAGAAAGCGCTAAAATATGCAGGACAGTGTTTCTCCAGGAGATAAGAAAATAAGAACCACTGAGCTAGAGGACTGCGAGAGGTCTATCACTTCTCCACTGCCAGAGCCTCTGGGTCAGACACTGAAGCGCACCCAAAGGCTACTATTGTGGGGAGGGGGGGAGATGATGAGGCAGCTGTACCAAAATTAAGTCATACAGGGATTCAAAAGATACAGATATGAAACAGTGCTTTCAGAGCTACTGGGCCAGGCTGCAGAGGGAACATAGGTGAGATAATGAGAAAATGAACCAGGCAAATAAAAAGATAACCTAAGGACTGTAACTACACCAAAGCACCTACAGTACACACATTGAACAATGGTGCACTCTATTAGGCCCCGTTTAATGCATATGAGTATTTTTTTTCTATTGTTCATAATCGTATTGATTGCTTTAGTTGTTTTTTTTACTTTTTTAGGAGTTTTAAAAGCATTTCTTTTATAATCAGTCTGTTGGTGTCTTTCAGCGGAATCTTTAAATGAGATTTTCAATCATGTACAACATCGCAGCTCAGCACAATTGTCAGAACTATACATTGCATAAAATGTCAAAATGCAACCATGTGGAGGCTTTGCAGATTGCAACATTTATACACATTCTGGCTGTCACAGTGGTTAAGCAGTGCGGCATGTGTCCTGCATTTAAATCACCCGGTAAATACCGTCTGAATAACTTTCCGTTTTTTTTAGTTTTTTTTTTAGACGGAGTGAATGTAAATCGCGCTGATCTACATAAAAAGCAAACAACATTTCCAAACATACACTGATCAGATTCCCAGAAGGTGATTATAATCTACCTCCTCTGGATCAGCGGTGGATGATTGTGTGTAATTGGAGGCCTTAAAGTGCTCACGTTGAGTCGTTCCAGTTCTCAGGGAACATGATTGCGTTTGCAGAATCCTTTAGTGTTCAATCACGATAATGAACGTGCTAACAGGCAGGAAATGCAGCCTGCCCCGGCTACATCGTTGTACATTTGTCACAGATATGATCCGGTATTTAAGGAAAGATCAAGAAGTGGGAAAACAGTACCACAAAGACAAGGCTAGGAGCTCTCCGCAGACTGTACTGTACTGTAACTGCAAGCTGTTGATGTTGCAAACAAACACATAATTAATATGAACGATCAACCGCTATGGAATCAATTACTTTAGGCTCTTATCCAGAGCGACTCACAAAAGTGCTTTGTAGTTTCCATCATTGGATAGATCCTTACACTGGGTTACTTGGTTACTAACTAAGTACTATCAGTCAAACACTGTTGAGATTAGTGAAGAAGCAGATATGTCTCAAGTTGCCGTTTAAAGATTGCCAGAGACTCAGTCTTATAGACAGAGGAGGTTCATTCCACCACTTGGGTGCCAGAACAGAAAGGAGTCTAGATGTACATCTTCCTTGATCCCTGAGAGATGGTGGGACCAGCCCACCCAAGTATGGATGTATGGGGTGCCAACCCGTTTCATGACAGAAGCACACACTCACACACATTCTCACTCTCTCTTTCTGTTATTTCTCTCGCTCTGGCACACACACCCAATCATACTCACTCACCCACTCACTTACTCACTCATTCATTGTTTATACCACGTTATCCTGGCATCCACAAGGTGGGGAACACCCTGGACAGGGTGCCAATCCATCACAGACAATATCATACATTATGGATAAAGTGAAAACGCCAATAAACCACTTTTTCTTTGAAGAAAACCGGAGCACTGGGAAAGCATGCAAACGTTACTCACAGACTGGAGGCAGGGACCAAACGCAAAACCATGAACAGGTGGGGGCAACAGTGCTAAGGCCCATAACCAAAGAAATCCCTTTTTTATTGCATTTTATTTAGATCAAACAGGTGGTCCTGGTACTTACTTTGTGAACTCTGAATGGAGAATTTAATGGCGTTTTTTTTTTTTTTTTTTGGAAGGTTGTCAAACAAGTTGTTGTTAGCCCTTTTTCACGCAGGTTTTACAGCAGATGTGCTTCCTGATGGACCTCTCCCATTTCATCCAGGCTTGGGACCAGCACTGCATCCAGTGACTGGGGTTTGAGCATTGGCTGGGAATCAAACCTGGGCCTGCCACATGGTAGGCAAGAAACCTACCACTGAGCCACCAATGCTCTGGAAGGTTGGCAAACAAAAATGAGTCTCAAATTTAACTCGTATGTACCATGCGGCTGAGCGGGAACTGGCAGGGCATAGTGACCTTGTTACGTACTGTATGTGGTTTATTTGCAGATATGATGGCCAGTAGAGCTCAGATCACGGTCCAGTCCACCTCTCTCTCTCTCTCTCTCTCTCTCTCTCTCTCTCTCAACTAGCCATGATTCCTTACTGATTAAAGTCATTATGGCCAGCCATGAAATAGACAAGATGAGTGATTCAACTGATTCACCTCAGATGGGGGGCTGATAATGACACACTGCCAAATGTTCAATTAGAGCAATCTGTATTTTAGCAGATGCAGAAGTAAAAATACAAGAACTACTGTATCAAATGTCTAAATATAATATGCTGTTTTGCTGCCTGCACAATTTAAAATCCGCTTTAGCTTTAATGATTTATTTAAACATTTTGATATAATATATATATATATATATATATATATATATATATATATATATATATATATATATACATTTTAGAAAGTGTGCACCTTGGATATCAAGTCAAATATGTGTTTCCATGTCTCTCGGCTGATGTGATGCAGCCGTTGGTGAGACGTCACTCCTGCGGGTGAGCGAGGGGTTGTTGAGAGAAGTGATGACTTCATTCACACGGCGCTTTTATAGGCCTCCTCTCCACTGCAGTTCCACCGGAGCTCTAGGGAGGACACGACTCCTCTTCTACCCAATTATCTCATCTTATAATGGACGATTTTTTTCCCTCTCATTTATGTCAGAGCTAATTTCCCAGAGGTGTACTAGAAAGTCACGTGAAATTTCGTGACCTCGACAGGGTTTTTAATTTTTTTTTTAAGCCTTTAACATCACATGGAACTTGTGCCCATAACATTTTCATTTAGATGTCTGGGTAAATTATGACTAGTGATTTATTTTGCAGTGTTTGTTTACTCGTGAGGATCCCATAAAAAATATTATTTTACTGGAGCACATAAACTTAAGGTGTTTCATTCAGCACGGTTTCATCAAGGGTTCAGTGAAGTCTGTGGCAGGGCAGCTATAGAAGCTAAAAACAAACCAACCGAAACAAAGTAAGGTTATAATGAAGCTAAGCATGGTTGCTTTGTACCGTATGCCACTACAATTTGAGTCTCTAATCTAGTCTCTCTCCCAAACAATAGGTGGCAGTATGCAAAAGTTATCCCCCTACACGCACACATATCCCTGTATAGCTTAAGGACCCTGTTCTTACAACTACCCATAGCTACCATAGCTTCAACAGAGAAGAAGAAGAAGAGTATTTGCATTATTCCTGAAATTATACAACAGTTAGCTCTAACTGAATAATCTGAGAGAAATTCCACTAGGGGTGATAATAGACAGTAACAGCACGGTGATGTTTAACCATATGTATCACTCGGAGTCCCAGGTGTTCTACAGTCATTAATTATACCGACGGTGGGTCGCAGCATGGGTGAAAGTACAGTCCACAATACTGAGCAGAGAGCGGGAGTCTGCCAAAACCCACATGTCAAGGAAGCACTTTCATCTGATAATGTTGTCATCCCGGACAACCAGTCATTCGGAGTCTCTCCCATATTGTTTTATTTACGCCTAAGGCAAGCTACGAAGCTAACCAGGTTCTAACACAAAACCGAATCCCAAATTCATCTGTAACCCCTAATCAAGGGCACTACTTGGTGTGTTGAGCAAGTCAGTGGTGTTAAAAGACAATACCATCAGCGACCTCTGTCTCCTCTGAAATTTTCCATCTCGTCTTCCATCTGATCTAAATAGCCTTTGCTGATAAAGTAGAAAGACATGGGGGGGGGGGGGTCACTCATTTGCTCGGAGATATTAATAATATCTGAAATAGCGTGAAGGCTGAATTTCTTGTTCTCTGCTTCTGTTTGTATTTATTGATGGCTCAACTGCTGCATCTGAAAGTGGAAACATGCAAGAGGACTCGAGTACAGAACAATATTAATAATGTGAGTTTTGGCCAGCAGGGAGTAAAGGGTTGACCGGAGGGTTGGTGGCTCAAACGGTTAAGGCTGTGGGTTACTGGGTTACTAAACAGAAGGTCAGGGGTTCAAGGTGCCGCACTGCCATGTTGCCACTGTTGAGTCAATAAGCAAGGCCCTTAACCCTATCTGATCCAGGGGTGCTGTATCCTGGCTGACCCTGTGCATTTCACTGTAAGGTACAGGTGACAAATAGTGGAATCTTAAATGTCCATGGAATCGATGTAAAATGTCTGTATAGCTGGATATAAAATATATATAACAACCAACAACCGCGTGCTACTAGCTAGCTCTAAGATGCTCCAAGACCACATCCTTACAAACATCTTTTAAAAAAGTGCTGTTGGACATTTTTCACACATATATACGCTCACAAACAGTAAGTGTTAGTGTGAATGACAGGGTGGAGATAGCATGCCCTCCCACCGAGGGGGTACGGTCAATTTGGCTTCCTTGGCTCAGAGCCAGAAATGGACCTGTATGTATCCTGCCCCTATTGTAAAAACACTACACTTCTAACAAAATGAGCATCAAGTACGATGAATTGGAATGAGCCTGAGATCCCTTGCCCTCTCTCCTCTCTCTCTCTCTCTTTCTCTCTCACTCGCTCGCTCGCTCGCTCGACAGGCCTGGAGCATCTCTTCTTCTGAGCAGTGCACTCATCCTTGCATTAGTTCCTGAAGTGTCCAGATGCCAGCTGTCTGCAGTCTTTGCTTTTTTTTTTTCTATTAAGGGCTGCGGTGCAGA
The DNA here is from genome assembly GCA_011419295.1 of Clarias macrocephalus. Lineage (NCBI taxonomy): Eukaryota > Metazoa > Chordata > Actinopteri > Siluriformes > Clariidae > Clarias > Clarias macrocephalus. The sequence continues at coordinate 39,718 of JAAGKR010005423.1, read as the reverse complement.
AGCCCTTTAAAGAGCAATGCTGTAAGAAGCTGGTTTGATGTCACATGAAAGCGCCCGTTTGAGCTGTCACACTCTGCCACCTCTACAACATGGAAAGATAAACCCCTGCTAAAGAAAAGTGAGGAAATGGAATAGGGAGAAAGGAAGGAAAAAAGAGAGAGGGGTAAGTGACAGAGAGAGAGAGAGAGAGAGAGAGAGAGAGAGAGAGAGAGAGAGAGCAAGTTCTGTTTCCAGTTTGAGTCTTAACACTTCATCAAATGTAATGGAGAACATTCCACTGAGGTTAAAGCGTTTGTCTGGGAGATTGAATACGGGATGAAACCCAATACACACCAGTATACACATACACACCCATTGACACACCACCACACCTCCACATACACACAGTAATGGCTGAAAGCCATGCTTCCCCTCAATAACCTCAAATCGCCTCCAACACTCACTGTTTGGCCATTTGTGCAAGTTCTTCTTTGACCGAACTGAGAGCAGGAACGATTATTAACAACAATGATTATGAGTGTTCAACTGCAGCCGAAGCTCAAAGCTGTGTTTGCTAGCTAAATTAGCTGGCTGATTTATTGACTAGGTCTCCTGCTTGACCCGTGTACAGTAGGAACTTGATTTGCAGCGTCGTTTTCATGTTTTCTCTCATTTGACCTCTCTGAAACCTGTCAGAATGTGCTGCTATCAAAACAACTGTAATGTTGTTCATTAGCCAAGTGGGCTAGCTGACTCGTTAAGGTTAAGATTAAATTATTTGTCTTTTTTTTTTTTTGCATATCGCAGTTATAGCCAGAATAGAGCGCCACCTGGAGCAGACAGGGTTAAGGGTCTTGCTTAAAGGCTCAACGGTGGCAAATGGCGGTGCTGGGGCTTGAACCCCAATCTTCTGATCGGTAACTCATCCCACTCATTAGCTGCTAGGACTTCCTGATTCTGACTTCTCAAGTATATACAGCGGCTCAAATAGAGATCAGATTTGACTCTATGGACTGGGATAGAAAGAAATCAGCTCTAGCCTTGCTTTTTCACTTATTCACACCATTATGTGGTTTTCTTGCGCTCAATAGAAAACCAATATAACATCTGATAATCTGATATACTGTATGCCAAGAATAAAACCTTTAAAAACTTTTTTTTTTTATTTGCGCTATTAAATGTTTACCAGTTTGTATTGGTTTTCTTGTTTTTTTTTTTCTTCTTCCCTTTCTTGTCACTATGAGAAACAGAAAGAAAACGAGAGCACTGTGGGTGTAACCTAGACCCAGACGTGGAGCTGTTGTGTGAGCTAATGAGCACAAGCCTGTGAGTGGCTGGTATCTGGGTCAGCAGACGATCACACTTCGTCCCACTGTGGGAGTTTTAATTAGACAAGAGCGTCAGGCGGCTCCTTTCCCGACACATTCTTCGACACACTCTCCGACACGGCACACTCATGTTCTCAGATTATCATCTGTGTGTATTACTATAGGTATTAGCACTTATATTGCTACTAACCCAAAGGCTGTTTTACTTTGTCCCTCTGGGGAATCCTTCTACAAAGCTCTTTTCCTAGAGGCTCACGAAGCTTTCCTTTTGTTCTTTCAATAGTTTTATTATTATTTTTTTTATTTTCCAAAATACCATCCGCCACATTTGTTCATATGCAATTAAATAAAAATCTGTAGATTCAATTAAAGAAATTGGAACATATATCTGACTGCAACATGCTGCCTAAAGATACATTTACATTTTTTTTTCTTCTATGTAACAGCCTCAGCCCCGCCCTCAGCTGTAGCATCAGCAGTATCCTAATCACCGGCCTGATCATCTGTCACCATCTGCACCTGTTTCTCACTGGTTCATACCTTAAGTTGGATGGTTTTTTTATGCTTGAATGATTCATAGGTCACTGTGTGGCTTAACAGGCCAAAAACATTCCTCTAAAACTAAGAGACCAAAAGTCCATCAGGAAGACTGGAGTCCCATTCCACAAGACTACATTAATAATACTGGAAAATCCGTCTCTCTGGAAGCAAAATATGGAGAAATGTGGGGTGCCAAGACTTTTGTACAGTAGCGTAAATGATATGAAAGAAAACGTTAAATTGCCATACATGTTCATTGATAAATTATTACATAATATATAATGAACCTAAACATTACGTAAAATACAAAAAAGTAAATTTCTGCTCTGAATCTTTATAGAATAAAATAAATCAGCCCTTTAGGGTACTAAATAAAACTCTCTCTCTCTGAGATGATATAGCAAATAAATGTTCGTTTTGCTTTTTTTTTTTTTTGTGAAGTAATCTAATTAGAACACTAAGGTCAGGTCATATTTCTTCGTTAAGATGTCTATTAGCTGCTAATTATATTGTTCAGCCGTCTTCGGAAAGCTGTTTTCTTTCCATATTGGTGAAGCGAGTCGGCGGCGTCTGACCCCCTCGTCTGAAACCAGTCATGTCATTTTCATTTCATCTGTTCTTGTATTATTTACAGTCTTATCATATAATCTTATCATAACGCTCATGAACAAAATCAGGGCTTTGCTGTGTCTGAGGTACGTGTTGCTTTTCTAGTCTTCTTATTTATACTTTTTCCTGATCTCTCTGTCACTCTCTCTTTCTCTTGCTCTATTCTCTCTGTCTTTCTGAGAAGTAATGATCTTCCCTGCACCTTCTCCTTGACCCCAAGCTCACGCTGTAAATGTCAGCGTTCTTTATGATGCCTGTGATGGTTTTATTGATAGTTTGAAGCGCTCTACACACACACTCACACACACACACCTTCTGCAAGTTTCATCCAGGTGGCTCCAAGGAAACCATAACCGGTCCTAATATTTTTCTTCATATAAGAATAAAGGAGAAAATACCAAGGCCCACTATTCTGCACTGCTTGTTAGACAGGTCAACATCCTTAGATGTCCATTAACTTCCTGGTTAAAAACGAGGACAGAATAAAGGATGCCATACTCCAAGAACCATCCTTAGGTAAAATGAAACAGTATTACTTTGATGGGCATTTAAGTCGAAATAGGACATTTGATTGTGCAGAATAGTAGAACACAGGTATGAGTTAAAGTAAAAATCCCCATAATTTCGCTACATATGCTACACTAAACCATTTATTCCAGCATTTCACTAGTGGTTGGATACCATCAAGGTAGAAAGTTTTCTCAGTACAAACTTTGTGTCTGAAACGCTGGCCTCCAAGGAGCTCCTTTAATGGCCCCAAACATTTGAAATGGCTTGGAGCAAGTTCAGGACGGCACAGCGTGGAATTAATGTGCAATTAAACCTCATAACAAATTTTCAATAGTTCAATATCTGGAGATCATGTTTTAAACATATTACAGTGTACTAGATAAGTGTTATAATGTTATAGTGTTACAGTCTGTTGGCATACAGTACATCGATCTTCTATTTATTATCTTGCAGGTTTCTTCTTCTTCTTCTTCTTCTTCTTCTTCTTCTTCTTTATTTATTTATTTTTTTCCCAATCCAGTACCATTTGCCATAGAGCCATGAAAGAGGTGTCAAATTGTGCGGCTTATTCCGGAATGGTTGCTATGGTTTTCCTTAGACTTAACACTGAGACCAGCTTTGATGGATTCAGGCACAGAGCAAGACTGTTGTGTAAATATAAAATCTACCATATTTGAAGAGGCTTGCAAACTGTGTCAGAACATCCCCTGCAAGAGGGTAGAAGTTGTACCAAATTTGCTCGATTGACATTATGGTGATGGTACTCCCTATTGAGTTCCTTTCCCTGCTACGGCAACTTCCATAGGAACTTTGAAACTGAACCTGCTGTAACTGTGGATCCCGTCTTCATAGAGGCATGGGGGTGGGCTCATTTTACTTAGGCAACCGATCAGTCTCATTGTAGGATCATTGTGAAGCTGTCAAGCCACAGCCTAGCAACCACTTCAGTGCACCTTAGCAACTGATCCCGTAGACTATCATTATAAGACTCCCAAAGGCCGTGTTTTGCCAGACCACTCACATTTTCAGAAAATCTAGTTCTTGTATCATTCTTCTATTATATGTTGATTCTACGTTATCCATCTTTTCTTCAAAAAAAAAAATCCACTGTGTACAGTATATGTACAAATGGCAAATAAAGTCTCTTGAATCTTGATTCGGTGACTCCCAGCTGAGTTCCTGTAATGTGCAAGTGGTGTTGGTGATTGATTGCGTACAGTTCCCACAGACAGATGTGTCTCTTCCGCAAGTTGATTTTCAAGGAAGTGATGTGCACTCGCTGAATGTGGCTCATTCAGTGATGCATTCAGGGCTTTGTCTAAAAACCTTTGCACCGTTCAAATGTTTACTGTGGCTGAGAGTCTCATCACCGTACTGTGCTTGAAGGCTTCTGTAAATGTCAATTGTTTTCACGCCTTTATTCACCAATTTCACCGCAAGTCCCGCTATGACTTTAACACTCAATGTAAATCAATCCCTCAATAATAAATAAAGAAATTTATGTTTTTGGAAAAATCAGAGCAGAGACTTTATACTGTATTTTGTTTTATTTATTTATTTTTAAAAAAGGGTATATTTGTATATATTTTCTGACAAACAACAAAAAAATATTTAATTTATGGGTTTTACGCAAAAGTATTCATGTTTATAAACATTCTCCCCTGAATATGTTTATAAACATGGACACCTGAATATACTGTATTTATAAACATATTCAAAGGTGAAAGGTGTTTATTTTTATATAGTTTTATATAGATTTGTGACAACTTTTTTTCTTCACCAAACTGTATGTTTATTTTGTCTGGCACACTTTACATTGAAATAAGCGTTATTTAACTTTCTGTGGTCCATAAATCGAAAAAGGATAGAGCTTGGAGAGGCCGGTGTTTGTCTTGTCTGCTAGCAGGTGCGACCTCTTTTCCTACACTCCGATAATTACCTCAGTCTGTCTGTCTATCGAGGTCAGGAGAAAGGATAGATCTTTAGACTCCAAAAGCACAAAGTACAAAACAACTCGAGTGCAGCTACCTCAAGGACTGCTAGAGTCCTGGCTCTTTTTGTCTGTCTAATATTCAGTAATTGCTAGCCATTTGTCTGTCTTCATACTCTTCGTTTTAATCTCGCTCTTTCATGTTGTTAAGCTTCAGGTCCTGTCTCTACGTATTCAGATTTTTCTTTTTTTATTCTAGTTCTTACGTCTTTATTCTCGAAGATAGTGCACTCAAACAACATTTTCGAGAATAGATCTCAGAAAAGTGACATGAAAATACTTATTTAGGCCCGCACACCGCAGTTAAAGGTGAACACTTGAAGAATAACGTTAAGAGATGTGTACTGAGAGAAACTCTCACTCTTAAGCCATGAACAATCTTTGAAATTGTCCCAATTGTGACATAGTGGTTAGCACTGTCGCTTGGTACCTCCAGGGTTGGGGCTTCAAATCAAGGCCTCAGATTTGTGTGAGGAGTTGGCCTGTTTGCTGGGTTCTCTACAGGTTGTCTCGTTTCTTTACACCGTCCAAATATGTGGTGTCTCCAAATTCCCCATAGTCTATGATTTGGCATGTGTGTGTGTTGGCTTGTGCCTTGTTATGGGTCAACACCCCATCCAGGGTGTACCCCACTTTTTGCCGTGATCTCCCTGGGATCGGGTCCAGCCCACCCAGCAGGAGAACGTGTATGCGCAGGTTCCTGTGTTTTCAAAAAATCTGTCCCTACACACCATTTTTTACATGAGCTGAAGGTTGAAAAATCCTACTTTTCAAAAATACCTGTGTATGTGTTGACATCTCGTGACAGGAAAAGATACAAGGAGGCACAGAACCATCAAAACAACCTGCCTAAATCTCCATTTCACGTATTACCACAGGAGATATTCAACACCTCTGACTGTTGATGTGTGACAGAAATACCCGCGGAGAAAGAGTTTTAGCAATATACACGGGCATGGGTGTGGATTTATAAGCCTCATCTGAGGCTGTTCATCTTCTCAAGCCGTTGGTACGGTTTATCAAATCCATCCTTAACTCTGCTCCTGGTAAAACGCCCAACACCGCTGGTGTATTATCACCTCCCTCGCTCATTGTCTCATTGGCGTTATCAGTCATCTTCTAGCAGCAGGGAAAAAAAAAAAGGTAATAAAGGCTGCGGCACCCCGGGAGACGAGCTCCATTGTGTCGGTTCATGAAACCCCTCAGTTCTCATACGACATGATAGACGCTGATAAACAGCTCTTTTTTTTTTGCGTAGAAGCTATTCCTGTGATGGTCTGGTGTTCGAGGCGCCACAGCTTTTTTCACAGATCTAATGCAATTCCGGATTGTTATCGAGCAGATATTTAGCGCATTCGAGTCACAGCTTGGTGGTTCAGGTTTCCATTTCTACATGACCATATTACCGTATATGGATTTCCACATGCATGTTCATATACGAAAATAATGAAATCCATCTGAGCGTACTGTCTACATGGTGGTCACTGATAAACACCTGCTTTGTTTTTTCAGCATCGAACCCATTGCCGTGACATCTAGTCTCAAGGTTTCCACGGACCCTCACGCCTTTGCGGGTTGTAATCAAGCGGATTGGACTGGTCGTATTTGAGTCACACCTCAGTGATCATGTAATTCCAGATTCCATTTCATGTGACCTCTGCTTTGTTTTTCAAGCTGGCATGAAGGTTAAGACTCGGAGCTCGCAAAGACGACGTGCCAGCAACTGTTCTATATTCAACTGCACAAGACTACAAGGAAAATTTCTTTTACATTAATGGAACTTTGAGATCACTTTATGTGCATCACAGTCTGAAGACATTCTAAACACAGTTTTGAAATCGCTACGTACAGTCCTCACATCCAGCATGGTGTAAAAGGGTGAATCCTGAGCCATGGGTTGCATTTCATAATCGACTTAAATTGAGCTAGTTTAGCTTTAAATCTCAAAGATTTAAAATCTAGAGTGGTTTCTGAGGTCAGACTTGAACAAGGTGATAAAAAACCTCGCAGCTCCATCGTTAAGCTAAAAAGATCCAGTACTGCATTGTGCATTCAGAATCGACATGATGCCAGATCGTCCACATGAGCATGCTTTTGAGAATTACTACTGTACTTCCTCAAATAGTATAATATGATCCTCATATTTATTATTTACTACGAGGGGTCATTCCAATCAAAATGGAACGTGTAATGACATTTCTGATGAATGAAGGTGTAGAAGTGATTGACATTTACAGAAGACTTCATGCACAGTAATGCGGCTGTAATAAAACATTTGACTGGTGCAAATGTTTTAAAAAGGTCATGAATGCTGGTACTGGCCGAGGTGGCTCTGAGTCCACTGCAGTCCTTCCTGTGAACGTTCAGCAAGTAGAGTGTCTGGTTCTTGAAAATCGATGGATAACTTGTCGCTGACTTCATCAACACCGCTTGCACGTTACAGGAACTCGGCTGGGAGTTACTGCCAGACCTTGCTTCAAGATGTTTCCACATGTTTGAGCCATTAAAGGAGTTCCTGGGGGGCTAGTGTTTCAGACATGAATCAGACAAGCAATCTGATCATTATATATCTTAATGGTGTATCTTGAAGCACTGATGAAATGCTGGGAGTTTTCATTCTCAAAACTGTGTACTGCTATTCATCGTATTCATTTAAACAATAGATTTACTCTTGTCAATCCAAAAAAAGGCATTCAAAATACCTAAGGCCACAGAACTGATCGGATCTGAACGATGCCGCCAAGTCCATCAGTGGTGACCCTGAGAGAGCAAGGGAACTCCTGTCGCTCAGCACGATAGGACAAGGTCTGGTAGATCTTCTTCTACACAAGACTCTACATCATTCTGACAAGTTAATTTACGTGTCAGGTCATCGTGCCAACCTGAAAGGCATTTGATCACCTAAAGTAGTTATAAATCAGATAACTTGGGCCGGCTGGATCTCTTTTCAACCTGCGATAAAGCCGAACAACAGGATGAACTTGAGCGTCTGTGCTAATCGATTAGAGGAACCAAAAGGCAGACGCTAAGGCAAGGTCTGTTCGGCTTCCTCACCGGCAGCATCGATGCTAACTGTGTAGAAAAGACTCGGCGTCATCTGTTATACTCCAGAATGACTGAAGCCATTATCCGGACCGCATCTTCCGATCCTCTCTTTCCTCCAGACGGACTCTAATATAATTAAACGTGTTGTTCCCTATCCGCGACTGTTCCTTCATTCTCCCGCTCCATACATGACCTCGTCATTAAGATATTGCAAACCAGTAACAATTAAGTGCTTTCGTGATGCTTTTCCGATTCTGATTTCTGATAAACACTTTTCTTTCCAGCAGCACTTGCGTATAGATCGAGGCAGAGCTCGAGGCAGAGCACTGGTGAGCTAATTATCGATCAGGGACCGTATCATGCTGGGTGGTTGTGGAGGAGGTCAAGTCGATGCTGCGCGTGATATTTTCATACAAATAACGCTGGCTTTTACGAGCCATAATTGCCTGAAAGTAATGACTCAGAAGAGCGAACGGCAGTACTAGACGACTGCATCGATTTTATATTTGATTCATTTGATTTTATTGTATTTTTCTCCTTTTTATCCCTTACATAAGCCTCCCTGCTTAAGAAATGCTCAGAAATAGGAGTTGGAGAACAGGAAGAAAAAAAAAAAGGTAACGCTTTCAGTAGAGATGTTGGTTACAGAAAAGTCATTTGAACTTCATGCATATGGTTCATTTATTTGTGCACACTGTTTCTGTACATGATTCATGTACTGTCACATCTGACGTTTCTTTTACATATTAAATCTTTTTTTTTATTTTTACATACAATTCATTCATTTTTACATGGTTTTACATGAGTTCATATTAATAATTAACTGTCATGCATGATTTGTTCTTTCCAAAACCCTAACCCTAACCCTAACCCTGATTCATTTGTGGCTTTCCCAAATGATTCATTTGTCACATTTGATTCATTCCTTTCCACATATGTTTTTAACACGGTTCACACCCTTTCACATGTGATTACTTCACACTGTTTATTTCGATTTCAATTTATTTATTTAATTCTCACATTTTGGATCAGCACCAAAATGCACAAATGAACAAAATCCACCAGCTGAAAATCCCATGGTGCACCATGTCCTGTAAATATGCCCATTTACTATAGGACTCCATTTAGGTCCTCACCTGACTACTGATCCTGATTCAACTTCAGTTTAACGTTTAATCTGCCACATGGCATTTTAACTTTTGCAATGTATTTGTAACTGTCAATGAATATTAAAGTTTTACAGTTATTATTCCACGCACCCATCCATCCATCCATCCATCCATCCATCCATCCATCCATCCATCCATCCATCTCCATTCATCCATCCATCCATTCATCTATCCATAGGGGAACCTCTGTAGTCCAACTAGGGACGGTGGAGGCCAATGGTGGTCAACATTCACACATTCATTCGCACACTACAGGCAACGCCAATTATCCTAATCTGCATGTCTTTGGACTGTGGGAGAAAACCGGTGTACCTGGAGGAAACTCACCAAGAACTGGGAGAACATGCAAACTTTACAGTATGCACACAGACCCCTAGGTGGTGCAGATTAGGCTTGTTGGTGTTCTCAAATTGTCTGTTGTGTGTGAATCAGTGTGTATGTGTGTGTGTCCTGCAATCCAGGTTGTTCTCCATGTTGTGGCTCCAGGTCTGCAGCGACACTGTATACAGTATAAAGCAGTATAGACCATGAATTATAATACGTGACGGCTTTGGAACCTAGGAATTGGTTAAAAGCACTTATTAGAATTAAGAAAAATATAACAATAATCTTTAACCTTACAAAGAGCAACCTAAACAAATCCTGATAAATTATAAATAATTCATAGAAAGTTTTACCAATACTTGGGCTACTGATGCGCCATATTACTTTTCATTTCAGATTTTTTTTTTTTTTAGCTTTTATTTTCTTTCAAAAACGTTTCCTGTCTCCAAACCACTGACAGATACAATCTGCGTGGCTGGGCAATCTCTGGAGCTCGGGCACTGTTGGGTAATTAAGAATCAGTATGGCTGTACATGGCGTTCGCTTTTAAAAGCCTTCCGAGGCAAGGTAGAAAAAAACCTGCACGCTTTCAAACGTAATTAAGCTGTCCAGAAAGAGAAAGCAGATTAATATTTCACCTGCCTCACAACAGGCCCAGTGGACAGCACAATAGGACACGAGCAACATTTATGGACTAATTAACTGAGATGCACTCGCCATGATTGCTTTTAAATAATCGCAGCCTACTTTTTGGGAATTACACTTGCATGAACAAAACACAAACAAACAACGACAAAAATAAATAAAAAATATGTAAAAGCAGATGGAGGAAAAAGACGTAGTAGTTTAATCGGTGCAAGACGAAATGCTACAAGCAGCGTGCACATCTCTCTGCGTTTCTTTAATTGAACTGCCTTTAGCAAAATGCCACATAAGAGAATCAGAAAGCTTTTTGCTGCCAATTATTAAAAAAGCAAAGAACAGCAATAGTGAAAGGTGTTCATCAAAGGGCTGCGTTATTTCCCCTTAATGGACGACGCAGTGAATGTAATAATCCACGGCGTCTCTTTATGTTTGATAGCTTGATGTCCGTTAATTCATTTATGTTTTTCCTTGCCTTTGCTGTAGTAACACGCCTACTGAACACGCTCTTCTGTTCTAGTGCTTAAAGTTATCAGAGCACTACCACAAGTGGAAAGTATGGATACTAAGCGTTAAGCTATTCATTGAAGCCAGGTGTGTAATAAACCTGCACGTCATATAAAGGATCATTCAGTGGTCAGGTAATATATGCATAGCACATAAAGAGAAAATTAAAAGCAAGTGTGGATCTTTTATTTTTTTTTTTTTTTTTTGAGAAAGTTTTCGTAAGCAATGCTATGGTGCTCAATTGAAATTCACCACCAGGAGGGCGCCATAGAACAAATACAGGACAGGGGTGGTGAAGGCAAACATGCAAACTTCAGGCAAACTCGCTAATAAGAAAATTCAATGTTTCCGTTAATCTAGACAGATTTAGAACACAATCTTCTTCAATCTTTGATCACAGATCTACTGCATAGTGCATCTTCATCATATATTCTAATATATTCTATCATATTCTATTTTGCAAAACTCTAATATTGCATCCTGAAACTGGATAAAAAAATGAATATTTATGTATTACATAACTGAGTATGAAATATGATGTATGTGATGTTGTTGGGTTTAAAGATCAAAGTGTACCGTTTTGCCATAAATTAAATATTAGAATGCGGTATGAATACCAGAAGTGAGTTACAACCTCATTATATTGTAGTCCCACAATCATATTTATTAATTATATGATTTCATGCCCCTAGCATGCACAACTCTTGATTCCAAGTGGCACAGCCCTTAAACTATGACCTCTGTAACTCTAGGAACTCACTCAGCAAAGTTCAGCCAGTATTTCCCGTTATTCATAGCACATTATTTATCACTATAAATCCACCATCATATTCATCCCTACCCATTCCTAGTAAATCTACTCACTCTGTTACTTCAAAATCTAATGCTATATGATAAAAAAAGAGGGGCTACCTATTTATAACAGCAGCCTGCAGACTTCAGACTTCAGAAAATGTGTCGAGACTTAACAACCTCCATGCGCTATGACAATACAGTCCTTCAGGGCTTTATTCTTTTTTTTTTTTGCACTTGCTCTTCTTTCTTCTGAGCTTCCCATCAACTTCAAGCATATCACCTTGGTTTCTATGCATAAGATTGACTTTTGAAGCTAAACCTTTTTTTTTTAATGTTCACTCATTAACTCTTTTACATCTGTTGTTCTGAAGATTAACACTGACATATTTCTACAGTACATTTACAGTATTTAAAGAAGAAAAAAAAAACAAGAAATGTGGCAATGTCTGACACAGCTATGATTGGAATCCTCTAAGCTTTAATTGTAATCACACATTATTCGCAGAAAGATTGTAAATTGGCTTTTGTCATGAATGTGTTTAGCATCTCTGTGTAATGTTCCCTGAGGTTGAAGTATCCTGATTTGAATTAACATATTTAATTCAATTTGTAGAACTAGACATTTCTACATGGAACAATTTTCCACTCATGGGGTGCCAAAACTTGTTGCATAACACACTGTAAACCCTAATGCTCAAAGTAATTAAACATGTTGAGTACTGTTAACTTAAATAATTATAATTAGTTCAAATGACTAGACCTTGATGAGTATTTAGAACTTTTTGGTATTTATGAGTTTGTAGAAATGACACTTTTCAAGTTAATTGAACAAATTTGATATTTTTGATAGTAACTGTCACCTTAAAGTTCCACCAACTTAAAATCTTTCAGCCTAGTGATTTTGTGTCTGACATCATCAGTGCAATAGGCTGTTCAGGGCAATAGTGTTTTGCCTGCCATGTGAAAGGCCTGGGTTCGATTCCCAACAACTGGATGTAGTGCCTGTACCAAGCTCAGATAAAATGGGAGGGTTGCGTCTGGAAGGGCATCTGGCGTAAAATTTATGCCAAGCTCGTGTGCGGACCGTATCGTCTGCTGTGGGGACACATTGCCAGAAGCAGCCAAAAGACCAACAACAATTTATTTGATTTGCAACAACAACAACAAAAAAAGATAATTTCTATTAAATAGTTATGAGTTAGGCGACTCAATAATGCAAGTAAAGAACGATTAACATGAATGAGTACAAGAAACTCAAAAACTGATAGTTCTGTTTACTTAAAATTGGAAATATCATTACTTATGTACTGTAACTGATTACCTAAAATTTTTTGAGTTTTGCCAACTTATTCGCGTTTACATTGCACCAGATTGGTCTGTACTCAGCAATATTACACCTTGAAATTGTCAAACATGGCTGTTGTTTGAATATCATGGTGTAGCAGATAGAATTACTGCCTCACAGCTTAAGGGTCCCTGGTTTGATCCCGAGCTTTGGTTTGCCTGGGATTTAGCATATTGTCACCTGTCTGGATGGTTTCTTCCAAGTTGTCCAGCATTCTCCATCTTCCCAAAACAATTCCACTAGTGCCTTGATTAAGATGTCAGTAAGTGGATTGGCTAAGGTTAATTGTCCCTAAGTGAGAACTAGTGTGATACTCTATGATGCAAGTTGTATTCCTGCCTTGTGCCTGCGATTTGAGGGAGAGGGTGGGCATGTACTGCAATCTTAAAGTGTATAATGTTGGTACTGATTTGTAAAAATTATGGCTGACAAGATGGTGGACATGAAAATGTCCAGAAATGTACACTAATAAAGTGGACTGAAAAAAGATTGGGATGTTTAATATAATAGCTGGTAAGGGGGTATTTTCCATTTACGGGTGCCAATACTTGTTAGAGAACAACAGACCGGTCTGTAGTCAGGAGTATTCCACCTACAAATTGACTGGAGTTGTATGAATACCATGCTGTTACAGGTAGCATTGCTGCCTCACAGCTTGACAGTCCCCAGTTTGCGCCCGATCTTTGGTCTGTCTGGGGTTTTGCCCATTCTCTCCAGTCTAGACTGATTTCTTTCAAGTTCTCCAGGTTTCTCCAGCCTTGATTAAGATGTCAGTTGGTGGACTGGATCAGATAAATTGTCCCTAAGTGAGAATCACATGATACCCTGTGGTACAAGGTGTATTCCTGCCTTGTGCTTGATATTCCAGGGGCAGGCTGCAGATGTACCACAATGTTGACCAAAAGGAAGCAAATATTAATGAACGTCCGCATCGTTAAAGCGCAAACTGCACCATTACATCTCAGGAGTGGTCATTTTAGCTCTGGAACACATCACCAACCAGGAGAAGTCTTTCCTTATTCAGTTACTGCTAGAGCAAAATGTCGGTTCGATCCCACTGCCATGATCTGCAAAGACCGAGCTCATTCATGCACATTTGTTGTCCTTTTCTCCAGACAACAACAAACATTTGTAACGTGATAACTCTGCCACATAAATGGAGTCTCCTTCCCAGTCGCGAGTGTGATATTACTCACTGTAGCGCCACACAAAGCCTCTTATTGAATTACTGCTCGGAATGACGTGTTATTGACTATAATTACCGGCACCAATAAAAAATTCTGCGCTCCATCCTTTACTAACTGCTGCCTCCTGCCTGTTCCCTTACCCAGAATCTCTGCAGCTATCATCCTTCCTTATCCTTCTACTCCATCACTTGATTCTTCTCCCTCCCTTACACGGCTCCATTCGCAGTCCTGTCAGATAACTCTCTGGCTTCTCTTTATCTTTCTGTCTCTTCATCTGCTTTTTTTCCTCATATGTACACTTGTAAGACAACTCATTCACCATCTCTCTCTCTGTCTCTTCAACCTGCGTCCTTGTTCCTCCCTCTCATTCCTTTCCCTCACCTCCTCATCACGGGCTTCCATGTAGGTCGCTAGCATCTGGGTTTTCGTGTGAACAGTGAGATGATAAGATGTGAAAGATGAGCGGTGATAGCTCCGGCACGCTTGCACTCAGAGATGAGATGAAACTTGATGGCAGGGTGCAGTCGTCGGCACTGCAGCCTCAGCTGCATCGACCGAATGAAAACGGCAGCCATCTTGGAAGGAAGTCATGCGAGAACTTCCTTGATTTGTTTTGCTCCAGCCTTTTAGGCAGGATGTTGCAAAAAAAACAAAAACATAAAAAATCAGTCTACAATACGTTCAAATCAAATGGGACATAGTATCACTTTAGCTCATATTTATCTCATTTTGTCAACACAGCCATATGTTGCCTGGTCAGTCAGACTCGATTTACATCGTATTAACCAGGTAAGCATATGGAAACTTTGAAAAAGCATATTATCAGATCCGGATTAGCATAATGAATGCACTGTGACATAACGGCGTATTAAAGCATTAGGCCTAGGTTATGATGATATAATATAATTGATGTCATTGAAATTGTCTATAATGTGCTATGGGGCCTGTGATTCGCGTGTAATTGCATTTCGTACGCATCACCCTTTCCCTGTCCCGACCCTGCTCATTCCCTCTCGCAGACGGAAGTGATATGGAACCGCTAAACGAGGAGTCTGAAGCTAATGTAGCACGGCTGTGGCCAGCCCACCCATTTGCTCTCTCCTAGTGCCATTACCCAGCCGTTATACTACGGATGAGTGGAGTGCTTCCTCTTGACTCACCATCGTTCCTCTTTATTCAGGTTTCTATTACGGGCCGCTTTTGGGTTCTGGATTCTGATTGACCAGAAAAAGTGTTGATTCATTTTGAGCGTTTCTATAGTAACGGCGGCTATTCGACTTAAACAAAATGCAATACAAACTTGCAAAATCGTTCATACGGCGACGATATGTACATGTTTAAGAAGACATTCATTTATAAGCTTTTCATCTGCCCTCTAGAAGTCTTACATTGGATTCCCAGCCAGTGCCCAAACCCAGCCACTGGATTCAGGGCATTCTTTATGCTGGTCCCAAGCCTGGATATAATGGGAAGGACATCTGGTGTAAAAATGTGCCAAGTTGTATGCAGATCAGATGGCGTCCTTGATGTGAGCCGCCGAAAGAACAAAAACATTAAACTGATACAAAGTATGAAGTTATTAGCATTACAAACAGATAGATACACATCTTGAGACATGCTATCATAGGAAAGCTACCAAATTCCGTGTAGTAGCATTTATATACGTAGTTTACATATTCAAAAAACTACCTAAAAGTTCAGCTTTTATTCGTCACATATACATCACAGCACAGTGAAATCTTTATTCTTCACATATCCCCGCTTTTGTTAGTAAGCTATTATATGGAGCACACTGGGTTAAGGACCTTGTTCAAGGGCCCGGCAGCAGCAACATGGCAGAGCTGCGGCTCAAACAATCGACCAGTAACTCAGACCCTTAACACACTGGGCCACCACCGCCTACCAATATCTTTTGTTATATAGGGAATGTTGAACAACTTTATGTTTTTGCATTAATATTCCTGTATTCCAAGCAAAATCCTACAGAAGCCGTAAATCAGAATTTTTTTTTTTAAAGAAACAAGTGCACTGATGACACATTACTGCAAAGTTTTAACAACTTCGCTGTAGATCTTTGCTGTTTTTTTTTTATTTTTATCGTCTCTAAACTGCAGGGATTCAGGCGCTGTATAAAGGACACCGGAACTATACTTTGACTTCCTCTCTGTTATTTTGTCAAAAATGAGGACATATTTCTACATTTCCTTTTTCACCTTGATATTAATAATCTCGATTTCGACGGTGTATTCTCACACCCCCGCGAGTTGTTCCTCATCTCCCTGAATCTCATTCACAGGTCCTGCTTCACATCTGAGCCTCAAACCACGACTTGACTACACCGCACACGCAAAAACAAGGCAAAATGAAACAAGAGAGAGACAGAGTCCCCAAGGACTTCACAGACTCAAAGACGTATACGCGAGTCTTTTAAGGGCAAGCGGTGGTAGATCTGTCAAAAATAGATGGGAGGGTTTGCGGAGGTGTTTCGCTTCACACTACTCATTAAAGAAGAGATAGATCAGAGTAGAGAGCTCTGTCTGTGTGTGTGTGTGTGTGTGTGTGAGAGAGAGAGAGAGAGAGACAGTGGTGAGAACTGCAGTCTTCATATCCCTGTTTGTTTCGGCCTTTTATGATCTTTCTGGTTTAGAGAGAGTAGGAGGACCAAAAGAGCAGCGCAGGTTAGGTTTTTATTTTATTTATTTATTTTTTTTTAGTCTGATATAGAAACTATATACACATTAGGAACGGATATGAATGCAAAGACATCCTGCATCCTTCAGGATCATAGTGGTCTAAATTAGGCTACTGGTTTTGTAGTTTATTTGGGGAAAACGAACTAGTTACATTCTAGGCGTGTGAACCTCCCTCTTTCAGACAATACAAGAAGCAGCTCAATACACGGAGCCATAAGACCCGAGTCTGGTCTAAAGATGATTTCTATCTAGGCAGGGATTTGTCTCAAAGATGCATTACACTACACAATCAAAGGTTTGTACATCACACCTGATCATCACACCCCTAAGTGCTAGTTGAACATCTTGTTCCAAAGGTGTACCATCAATATGGAGTTGTTTTTGGGGGAAAAAAAAAGACACAGGGTTATGGAAAGTTGTTTTTTCCTTGGCTACACAGGGTGGATGAGAAAGAAACTAGGCATTAACAATTGATAAGAAAGTCTATATTTCTAATACAAATTTATTGAAACTAATTCCAAATTCTAAATATTTAGATGTATGTGTTTATTACACAGAAAAATGAAAGCAAAACTTTAAATTTGATTGTACTGTAGGCGTCAACCATTTTCCTTCATGGATCTACAGGTTTCATCTGGGATATTACTGAGAACCTCCAAGTTCTTCAGTGTGCGAGGTTCTGTCCTGTACACCTCCTTCACATGGAGTGAGATCTGGACTATTAACATTTACATTTAGGAATTTGGCAGATTTCCTTATCCAGAGAAACTTAAAAAAATTGTTTTTATCTCATTATACATCTGAGCAGTTGAAGGCCCAACAGTGGTGACTTGTGGTTGTGGGGTTTGAAACTGGGACCTTCTGAAGTGGAGTCCAATGCCTTAACCACTGACAGCAGGGGGGGGGGGGGGGGCATTCATGAGGTCTGTATCGTCCCAGCCAATGTTCTGGAAAATGCTGGTTTAACCACACACAAAATGGGGTGGTGCACCATCCTGCATAAAAATAAGGTTGACATTGTGATACTGTGTGCCTAGTTAATTTCCACCCACTCTGTTCACTGATCAATCAACTATAACACTTTGACCACGGAACTGAATAACACCAAGTATACACCAGCAAACTGGTGGCAGGATCCTGGGCACTCTAGACTCACCCATGCTCAATGGGACCAATGGCCAGTCCGTCCACTCCGATCCCACAGACAACCCAATGCAGCACAGATCGGCTGAAAAGATAATGTTGGGCACAAAAAAAAAGGCACCAGAACAGCCAGTGCACCACAGACTGACACACACAGGGTCCAAAGCCTCCAAACTCCCGGGATCCCAATCCAATCGAGCACCTTTAGAATCCACCTGAAAACAAATAAAGTCTGATCCATGGAGGCCCCACCATGTAACCCACAGAAATCAAAGGATCTGCTGCAAACATGCTTGGGTTAGACACCACAGCACCCACCAGAGCCCCTGTGGAGTCATGCCCTGAGGGACCAGGGCCACCCCGGTGACACAAGAGGATCCCAAAAAATAATGTTTTTTGCTGTAATCACTGATTAGTGTGTACTGTATTAGGACTTGCACTTGGACTTGTATCAGGGGTTTGTAAATATGGAAAGTGAAGAAAGAAGAAATCATATCTGAGGAAAACATTAATAATCCTAATAGCCTGTTTTGGTGTCGATAAATGTTTTAACATTAAATCGAAATGATTAAAAGTTACTTCCAAAGTAAGGTTATGCTTGGTGTCTAGATGTCCTTGTCGCCTAGCAACCATGTCCTCCACAACCAAGTCGAATGCACTTTAGAGTACACTTAGTGAAATATCTGGACAGTACTCATGTATTTCAGTTAACAGATGTGCAGATGTGATAAAGGGAGGATGGTGCTGGTGGTGGTGGTGTTGGGGTTGTAGATCCTCACACTGGGTTCCTAATATATACAGTATAGTACTAATATATGAAGCCATCTAGAAGTTACGCACACCTGATGTGTTTCCTGATTTAAATTCCCCGTTGCTTATTATACGCAGACGTGAAATCTGTGTTCTCGGTGAGATTTTTCCCGGCACTTAGCAACGCTCCCTCTGAGCCGTCGCTCGGCAAAACGAGACGGTCGCAGCCTACACACAGGAGACGAGGGAT
Organism: Clarias macrocephalus; assembly: GCA_011419295.1. Taxonomy (NCBI): domain Eukaryota; kingdom Metazoa; phylum Chordata; class Actinopteri; order Siluriformes; family Clariidae; genus Clarias; species Clarias macrocephalus. Next base: position 20,912 of record JAAGKR010005423.1, on the reverse strand, counting down.
AGCGTGCGAGCGTCACGTCTGTCAGCTAGATGTTGTGTTGTGTTGCACGGGCGACGTATAAAAGTTGCACGGTGTGAGTTCAGGTCTGGTGTAATAGGTGCACAGGGAGTAGCGTGCCGCCGACTTTTCCCCCGACGACCGGCCGTCCTGAGAGAGGCGTGGTGATGAGGACAGACACTTCCATGCACGCTAGCACACACACAAACACACTACAGACATGCACGCAAATGCAGACAGGTAAACAAGGGTTTTGATTTCTACTCAAGAACCATCAAGGCTAACAGGAATGATTGAACAACAGTCTGTATTAGGATGGTATTCAAGGCAAAACTTAATTTTAGTCATCTCGCGGATCAAAAACGTATTTTATAGAGCAAATTATTGTTTTGTTTTTTTTTCCCTCTAAAAAGCCACATTTGTGATGTTTACAAATATAAAATACATTTTCAACTTGAAGCCATCTTTTCAGTTGAGCCTCTAATTATCGTTATTTATTTTATTTATTACTACTAACGTTTTTTTTATTTTTTATTTTTATTTTTTATGATCTTTATGTGAAGGCAGTCTGGTGACAAAGTGATACCCTTTATACCGTATTTAAAAAAAATAAAAAAAAACTTAAAAAATACAGCATATGTGATGTTATAATTGCCAGAAGGAAGTATTTTATCTATTTGTTTTTTGATTTCCGACCAATCTGCTCCTCTTCTCTCACATGATGGATAAAAATATGAGATGATGAAGGCGAGCTTGCTTTCTCTAAAATATTTCAAACTCAATATTTCAAATCATGACAACAGATGGTGATTAAACCGAAGGCCAAACTTTTAATCTTTTAATGATAGAGGTAAAACCATATTCGGATAATAATATTACTACTACTAATAATAATAATAATAATAATAATAATAATAATAATCTTTAGACTCCAATAAAATGGACATAAATTATTATTTGACCATATTAGATATTCCTTTTTTACTTTATTTTGGTTGAATAAAGAAGCAGATAAAGATAATGAATAAACCCGAGTGGGTAGATTAACATACCAGGACTTCTGAAAAAAGAAATGACGATGAATGAAGGCATAAAAGCTGTTAACATTTAAAAAGACTTCAAGCACAGTGCAGTGATGAGACTCTTTAGCAAACACTTTTTTCCGCTTGATCCCTAAAAAGAATCGCCAACTTACGTAAGAGTCGCATCTGTCTATGGAAACTGTACCCACAACCGCCTGCACATTACAGGAACCCGGCTGTCCAAGCCAGTTCCACATTTCCGAAGGAGTTCCTGGGAGGCCGTCGTTTGAGACGTGAATCGGTCCGATCACGGCTCTGGCGTACTGAGAAAACTTTCTACCTTGATGGTGTCCAAGCACTAGTGAGACACTGGGATAAGTGCATCAGTGTAGCAGCGGATTATATAGAGGAATACAGGAGGCTTTTACTCTCAGAACTGTTCTGTTATTCTGCACAATCCAAAGCTTTGAACCATTAGAAGTTCTGTTAGTGCTTGATGTTGACACAAGCTAGCGATCCACATCTTTAAAGTCTGATTAAAAGTGTATTTATTAGAAGCACGATGATTAGCACTGTCGGCTTGTACCTCCAGGGTTCAGGTTCGATTCCCGCCTTGGGGTCTGTGTGCCTGGAGTTCGCATGTTCTACTCATGCTTGGTGGGTTCCATCCGGGTGCTCCGGTTTCCTCCCACAGATTAGGATAATTGCCGTTCCTAAATTACCCGTAGTGTGTGTGTGTGTGTGTCCTGTGATAGATTGGCACCCCGTCCAGGATGTACCCCGCCTCGTGCCCTAAGTCTCCTGGGATGGTCTCCGCCCCACGACCCTGTATATAGGATAAAGCAGCGGTGTAGACGATGAGTGAGCAGCAAGTAGCAGTAGCAAGTTTGCTAAATTGGTGATGCTTAATATTTCCTAGTTGCCTAGCAACTAGAAAAGGTTGCGGTAGATAAGGAATATGGATATATTTGTAGCTCATATAATTAGAATTGATGGGTTTTGTTTCTCGAGGTGGTCTACAAGAACTTAGTTCTCTTTTTCCTTGGAGGAAGCGAGCGACTCTATGGATGGCCGTGTCATATTATTAAACCATAAACTGCATAATATTGTGGTGTGCATGAATAAAGATATAAATCGAGGCACGTTTAATCACCCTACAGGTGTGTCCTCTTTGAAATGACCCCCCCCCCTTCTCCGTTACCTTAAATAGCCTTTAAAAATAAAAGATAAAGAAAAAAAAAACAAAGAAAGAAAGAAAAAGAAAGAAAAAGAAAGAAAAAGAAAGAAAGTGCACAGCAGGGTAATTTGCAGCTGGAATTTTCTCAGGGGTGGAAGAAGAAAAATGGCAACATTACCAGAAATAAAATCGCCAAGGATGGAATTAGCTCGGCTCCTTGTGTAAAACAAATCCCGCCTGAATAGAGCTTAAGGCTTTATGAGTGTGTGTGTGTGTGTGTGTGTGTGTGTGTGTGTGTGTGTGTGTGTGTGTGTGTGTGTGTGTGTGTGTGTGTGTGTGTGTGTGTGTTTTTGAAAGAGATTCTCAGAGTTAATGGGGAAAAGAAAAGAGCACACGATGTGATATTAAATAAGCAAACAAACAAACAAATAAATAAAAAAACCCAACCATTTCTCACTCGGAAATAAACGCGCCCCCCAAACGAGATGCAGCGGAACGGTCGCATTACCGTCCACCTTCATTCCAGACTCCAGCAAACCCTCAAATCCAATTTGTGCCTGTCATCCTCTCTATAGAATAGCGTTAATGGAAACTAAACTACTGCTCCCATCTCCGGCTCTGTCTGCGCTCTAAAATAAACGCCCCCTTTCACCCTCAACGAGGTGGAATGAGGAGCTTTGCATGAACCCAGCTCCACTTCTAATCACAATGCACATAATTAGAGAAGATTTCTTTTAGACCTGGTTAAAAAAAAAAAAAAGAAGGAAACATTGACCCTTACAGTCACTGCGGTTGGAAATATCCTATAAGGTCCTTAAAAAAGGAAAGAAATTAAAGCAGTGGATTCAGCACGAGGATTCAGCACTTCTAGCACAAAGTCCCCTACATACAAACGAGTTCTGTTCCGAGGGCTTGTTCTTAAGTCCAATTTGTTCGTAAGTTCAACAAACATCATCTAAGTACTAAGATACTTACACAACCGGCTATACACAGTATGAAACTAACATGTTCCGTGATCCATGACGTATTATTCCAATAACACTTGTTATACCTCAGTACCGCGGAACAAGTCATCACTTATGGCTTAAAACCTGAGACCAGGTGGAACCTTCCGTAAACGATTTAGACAAGCTTCAATTTCCTAAAAATATTTCACTTCATCAGAACAATGACTATACAAGATTTTTTTTTTTTTTTTTATCACTCTGTGTGCGTCATCGGTTACATGCATGAGCCGTTACTATAGGAACAATAAGAATAACACTTAGATATGATAAACTTAGAATAAAATAAAGCATAAGAAACTCATGATGTTCAAAACTTTTGAGTGGCAGAGTGCACATAAGCACACACACACACACACACACACACACACACACACACACACACACACACACACACACACACACACACATACTGTATAGACACCGTCTTGTTCTAGCTTCGCTGGATTTCACATTTTTTGATGGCAGTTGCATAATCAGGTACCATGGCACTGTACTGCTCAGTCTTTCTGTCCGTCTGTCCGTCTGTCCGTCTGTCTGTCTGTCTGTCTATTTCTTCCTGTACGTCTCTCTGCCCATTCACTGTTGCTTTCAATATGAAAAACCCAGCATGATTCAAATATTAACTTATTCTACATGAGACGGAGATGGAGAGGTAGAAAGAGAGTGAAAGAGAGCAACAGAGAGAGAGAGTCTTATGGGGACGGTATTTTGTCACATCCGAGTGTGTGCGCACTAATAACACACCCCAACGTTAGACGAGAAAGAGGCTGAGTCATCCAGCACAGGAAACACATCACTACCCTGCGCCTTCTAAGCATCTCTCCATCATTTCTGTCGTCCTCTCCTCACTCCTGCTCTCATGCGGCAGCGGACATGCTAATGTTTGCTATATTCAGGCATGTCTATGAGTCCCCTGAGCTCAGGAAGCACAGTGGGAGTGCGTCAGAGTGTGTGTGTGTGTGTGTGTGTGTGTGTGTGTGTGTGTGTGTGTGTGTGTGTGTGTGTGTGTGTGTGTGTGTGTGTGTGTGTGTGTGTGCATAATTAAATACCTTATATACTGTATTACTCTTGCAGCATGTTTAATTCCTGTATGACTCATTCACAGTATAAACGATTTACATAATCTTTTACATGATTCATTTTTTACATCATTTTGATGGTTAATTATTTTACTTTTCACATGATTATTATTATTATTTTTTTTTACACATGCTGTGTTTATATTTTTACTGTATATGATGTTTCAATGATTCATTCATTGGTTATTCTTATTATTTTCTATGATTCATTTATTTTCATATGTGATTTTGTTTACATGAATAATACATATATTTACATTATGTTTATTCGGTTGTTTACCATTATACATTTTTTTCAGGCAATAGATTTATGATTCTTTTTCATGATTCAGGCTCAAATGATGAATTTAATTCCACACCATTTGTTTATTTTTCCCCCTTTTTTTACACAGGTACAGTAATTCTTTGTCATGTGATTATTTTATATGATTCATTATTTTTTTATATGATTCTTTTATATGATTTGTTAATTTCGAGTTTGCCTTTTTTATTTTCACATTATTTATTTAAAAGTCACAAATTTCTATGTCTAATTCTTTTACGATTCATTTATTTCTAATAAGTGATTCATTTACATGATTCATTATTTTCAAGTGTGACTTTACTGCACGATTCATTCATTTCCACATGTGATTCTTTTATATGATTTGTTAATTTCAAGGGTCAGGACATTTTCACATGTGATTTATTTAAAATGTATTCATTTCTACGTCTAAGTATTTTACGATTCATTAGTTTTTCATGTGATTCTTTTGCACAATTCATTCATAATCACATTTTTTACATGAATTATTCAGTAATTTTACAGGTGATTCTTTTAAATGATCACAATTTTCATGTCAAATTTTTTTATAAGATTCATAAATTTTTTTTTTTTACATCTGATTATTTTATCCATCACTTTCAAGTGTGATGATTTTACGATTAATTAACTTTCATGTGATTTTTTGAAATTCGTTCATTTTTACATCTGATTCTTTTACATTTCAAGCACGGCACTTTCACATGATTCATTCCTCTTTACATGTGACTCTTCTACATTAGTTTAAAATATTTTCAACATTATTTTTTTATGCATATTGTTTCTTCCACATTACATTCATTCACATAGATTTTTCCTTTTGTTTTATTTCTTTTTACACACAGTTCACGTATTTCCGCATATTACATCTTCACAGCTTTTACATTTCCTGCATGTGACTTTTTGAGCCTAGCATTCTATCTGCCTACAATTTAAATATGCGTGAGTGTGTGTGTGTGTGTGTGTGTGTGTGTGTGTGTGTGTGTGTGTGTGTGTGTGTGTGTGTGTGTGTGTGTGTGTGTGTGTTTAAAAGAGAAACAAAAAGAGAGGTTGCATTGTGCATTGTGTGTGTTTGTGTTAATGTGTTATGTGTGTGTGTGTGTGTGTGTGTGTGTGTGTGTGTGTGTGTGTGTGTGTGTGTGTGTGTGTGTGTGGGTGGGTGTTTTTTTTTCGGAGGAGGAAGGTTAGCGAGCAGGTCAGCGATGCATATAACAGCCCACATTATCGCACAGGTTGAAGAATGAAGAGAGAAAGAGAGAGAGAAAGAGAGAGAATGTGTGAAAGTGAAAAAAAAGGTGAGCAGCTTGAATTTTTAATATCGTATCCGTCCGAGATGAGCCGCTGAAAAATTAATCATATTTCTGTACCATCACTTCTAATAGCCTACTGTATAAACATGTCAGAATGACAAGCAGCGTCACCATGACAACGGCGAGACAGGACATAAAAGACGACAGGATGTTCTGTTTTTTTTTTTTTTTTTTCCGTCGGCGTGGACGGTTGATTAGTTTCCTCTAACAGGACGTTCTGTCATGTTTGATTGTTCTGCATGATGTGGAGAAGTGAAAGGAAATAAAACAGGACAGCTTCAATGAGTCTTGATATCTATTTTATAACATCTGCATAGATGCTTGTGTGTGTGTAAGTGTGTGTGTGTGTGTGTGTGTGTGTGTGTGTGTGTGTGTGTGTGTGTGTGTGTGTGTGTGTGTGTGTGTGTGTGAAGCTATAAACAAGGCTGGACTCACGATGTGAAGCTTGAGATAGTCTCCCAGTCCGGATGAGCTGTCAACTCTGATGAGCAAGGCGTCTTTAAGCTGAGTGCTGAAGCCCAGCGCCAGTCTGTCAGCTCGGGTGCTCGGCCTGTCGTTGGGCGGCCATGTGTACGTAATCCTACCTCCTTCACGCCCGAATATGTACGTCGTTCCGGCTGTGTAAAAAGAAGAAAGAGGCGTAAAAATAGATTGTTAGCTCCTACGGAGAAGCGTCTCAGTGGCAAAGCTGGAATTATGTTCCGGTAAATGACATCATACCGGACACTTTTATTTTTTGTACATATTAATCGCACATGATTTGCTAAACATGCGGGAAAAAAAAATTGCCCCCTTTCTGATTTCTTTCTTTTATCTTTCTTTCTTTCTTTCTTTCTTTCTTTCTTTCTTTCTTTCTTTTATTATTATTTGGATATTTGTCACACAATTAATTAAGATCATCAAACTAATTTTTATATTTCACAAAAGGGGCTGGGAATCGAACCTGGCCCCTGGAGGTGCGAGGCACTACATCACTGTGCCGCCATAAACATTTATATGTTATATATAAACATATATAAAACATATTTATTGCTATTCATTTTTGCCTGATTTCTCTCTCTCTCTATACAGTAGATCTATATATTGATTGTTGCTTAACAAGCTGTCAGGCGACAGTGCTAACTGCTATGCCACCGGGTCGACACGTAAAATATGAAATGCCGCTTTTAAATGATGATTTCATTTATTAATGGAAAAAAAAAAAATTCTGTCCAAACCTGGTTGACACAATGTGAAAAAGTAACTGTTGTTTGGTTTAAGGGGCATTTACTTTTTCACATAGAATCAGGCAGGTTTGGACAGTTTTTTATTCCCTTAATAAATAAAATAATCATTTAAAAATGTCATTTTGTTCCCTCGTTTATTCAAGTTGTCTTTGTGTAATATTACAATGTGTTTAATGAACATTACTTTTTCACGGCACTGTACAAGTGATTCGCCTGTCGCTTAACAGCTTTAAAAAAAAAATTGCTTTCTTGCCTGAAGTGCTTGTTTTACAGTGTTTTCTGACTAATCACGGGTTTATATTCATCAGTGACGCTCAGAGGTAAAGCTGTAACTTTTTCTAAAAATCTTCATGACAGATGAGTTTGTCATCTCTCGGTAACATGACAAGCTGTCAAAGTGTTTTTGTTTTTTTTTATTCAAGAGAGAAAAGAAAAAAGAACACAAAAACTTTGACACTTTGTTTAAATTATCGCCGCTGTAATGTAGCCAAGGAAAGGAGTTGAGCAAAAATGGTCCTTGGTTGGTTTCCTCTAGGTTCTCCGGTTTCCTCCTACATTCCAAAAACCTGCAGATTAAGCTGATTGACAGGCGATGAGTGAGTGAGTGAGTGTATTATAGGTGCATTTGAGACTCATTAAAAAAAAATCTTCATTGATTGTGGAAGTAAACATACAGTATCATCAATATGCAAAAGCTCAACAAGGCCAAAGTCTTTATTCTGGAGTATAGAAATATTGAAATATGTCTGATTCCTGTTTACACTGTGTGTTGCTGGTATTGCGTCAATTACTTCCCCTCTTCCGGATATCTGTGTCATCGTCTCTACCGCTTGCAGTTAATTAGAGCAAACGGCTTTGACATATATTAGGGAAAAAAAATTATGCAATCAGGTTCGAGTAATATGATTAAACAAATTAGGCGAGAAAAATAACGACGGTTATCGACTGCGAATCTCAGCACACCGACGCGCGGAAGATGAAGAGGTGTGAGCGCAAACACTTTCGAGCGACATGAACGCATAAAGACTCGGGGGTATCGTCAGGTATCTTAGAAAAGGCGGCGAGGTCGCACCCGTCCTGCTGAATTTTGATTAGCGACAGGACAGTTAGAGGTTTCGAATCAGGCACGAGCCCTTTAGCGGGTAGCACCGCTCACTTCCTCATACATGCTGCACACGGCGTTAGCAATTTTCAGCTCCGGTGAACGTGCTAGCGAAAGGGTCGGGACGCTCGGCTCCTCGTGCTGCACGAACAACGGAGCTGTCAGAGACGGCTGAGGAAAAACAAATCTGGGAAAATAAATAAATAAATAACAGACATTTTGATTGGAGTGAAGTGAGTTGGTTTCCAGAGAGAGTGTTGTGGTATAGAGGAGGAATTAAAATCATGCAAAAGTTGCTTTGGGATTGTTTTTTTTCTTATTTGCTGTCAGGCTCGAGTGGAGCTTAGCATCATGGGAGACGATAAATCAGAACAGTATTACAATGGAGGAGAAAGAAATGATCCACCAACCATTTTTATATTAAGCCAAATCCTATAACAATCAAGATACGCGATCATTGCATCATTAGTCAACATTAATGAGAAAATTTCAGTGTAGGGATTAAATTCCGCATCGAGATACTGGATTCTGATTGGTCAGAAGGTTTATTCAGCAATACAGTAGAAACTGCCTTGTTCTAAAACGCCATTGATGTCTACAGTGACAGCTTTAGGTTTTGCAAAAGTCTTTTGTAAAGTTGTTGATTCATTAAGATCATTTTCTGCAAAAATGTGAAAATATAAGTAAAAATGCCTTGAATCTAATCACATCTATCTACAATTTCTTAATATAAGATTACAACAATCGAAATATACTATAAGATTGTTAACCCATAAATTGTGAGCAGTACAGATCCATGCCAGGGTTCTATCATTTTTTTCCTACTCTGCCAAAATATCCTTCCAGTATCAAAAATTGATAGTTACATCAGTCCTCAATATCTATAGTTTTGAATGATCGTAGCACTGACTGGCAGGCCACCTCAAAGAAACAGTTCACGACATTAGCAACTAAGGAAAGAAACGGTTATACGTCTCCAACTCAGATGGTGCAAATCTGCAAAGCAAGTTCCTGGCACAAGAGAGAAGCAATTTCACATCTTCACTCAAACGGTGTAGATCAGCTCAAATCCCTTGAATAGGGAAGTTTCACAACCCCCTGGTGGTTGCTGACCCCCCCGGAATGCGTTTCCTCTGGGCCCCAGAACAGAGAACATACAAAGCTTTAGGGACACGTACTATTTTAATCATTTAAAGTATGCCACTAGGGCAAGTACAAAATTATATGTGTGTGTGCATATAGAATGTATGGCGTCTGTAATTAACATATATAACCCTTGCTAGAGATAAAGGTATGAACGGGTATGCAAGGCATTTGATGTTTTATATCAAATGAAAGCTCTGTATATTCATTGAACGTTGGTGTGCATGAAATCTTAGTCATATGAACCAGACTCATGTTAATACACTTTACCTAAATTACTAAAACTCCACTGAGATGGCCTCAAGACCAAACCTCAAGTCAATGTATGCATGAAAAATATGGTTCAATATTTTATCCTACTCTGCAAGAATTTCCTTCCAGTAGCAAAAATTGATAGTTACAACAGACCATGGTATTTTCTCAATATTTATAGTTTTGAATTATCGTAGCACAGCAAAAATATGTAGCACAGTTTTATAAGAGGTAACAACTTGATGTACAGGTTGCACTTTGTGATGATGTTTTTTTTTTTTTACTTGGTCAGAATATAATCCCTATGACATGAACACAGGTAGCACATTCTGACACGTTGGCTTAATGTTATCGGTCAATCTGTTAGTCGAGTGTTAAATCAGGCATGCATATTTTACAAAAAAAGTGTGATGAAACATACAAATGATTAAAAAAAATATCAATACTAAACATGGCACCAGAAGTTGCTTGAAGTTGTATCATGGATTTATGGGTGGGCGCAGCAAAACATAGATAGGACACCCTGACAACAAAGTGAGTCACCCTGACAGCACCAGAAATGTAACACTGGACAAAAATTAAATTAAATTAAACAAATGAATAAATAAATAAATAAACTTTGTTTTAAATAATGACACTTTAAAATATATTTAAAAAAATAGCAAATCAAAAAATGGCAAAAATGCTCGGGTTTTTACTTTTAAAATAAATGTCTATTTCTATAAATTTCTTCTTCTTCTTCTTCTTCTTCTACTTATTATTATTATTATTATTATTATTATTATTATTATTATTATTATTATTATTATTATTACTTCTAAACCAATTTTTAAAACGTTTTTTAAACATAAATTTCTTGTTCTATTAGCAGATCGTTTAGCTAGTTTAAAGCATTTACGTATTATATCATTAGAAAAACACATTTATGTCTATTATTGTCTATAAATAAGACTAATAAGATACATTTGACTAGATTCAAGATATTTTTACTTGCTAAGATGTCTCTTTTTGCAATGTGGTGAAGGCACTGCTTTGTTACACAGCTTTAACTATAACTGGATAGATATGACACAATGTATAACATTCTTTGATTAATAAAAACATGCAACTTTTACTACATTGATTGAGTTAGACACCTCTGGATGTGCAAAATGTAGCCAACTTCATGCTTGCACATAAGAATAAGAAGCAGGATATGGTGCAAACAGAAACAAACAAACAAACAAACAAAAGTGAAAAATGGTTTTGGTTTCATTTCATCAGCTTGGAGAACGAACGTCAGCCTCTCTGGTTAACTTGTTGCCCAATTTAGTAAACTGGTTTATTCAGAGTTATTTTTCGCTCAAAAAGAAAGATGCTTGGTTATGGGCGCCAGGCTGGAGATGTTTAAATATTCATTGACCATTCCAGCAGGAACAATAGGCCATACATCACCCTGACTGTAATCTGCACATTTTCCTGTAAACTACCTCATGAGGCAAGAACAATATCAATAACCTGTTTTGCATTTATTTATATATTTATATATTTATGTATTTGCTTCCCAGTCCTCCGCAGCCCAGTGGAATCATTTACAGCGTGGAGACAAATGCTCCTGTGTCTCCTCGTCTTGGCCTGCTCTCTATCACACACCCACCTGCTTCGAAGAAGCGAGCGAGAGAAATGAAATTGGAGTTACGGAGCACTTTCACACCACGACGCGAGCGCTACACCAATATTTGGTCATTTCTATTCCGTTTTATGGCGCATCTGCTTGCACAGCGATCAGCGGTATGGCTTCGGATCCAATTTTACAAGGCCGTGGCTTCCAGGCGAAACACACAAGCGCACACTCACTCACTTCCTCACACATATATATCTGCCATGTAGTTTGTCCAAACTCAGTTCTTATTCTAATTAAACCCTTTCATGCCATGTCTCAGCCTCCAGCTAGATTTCAGCTCACTTCTGACTCACTGCTTCAGGCAGCCAGGAGTCAGAAGAAACCTTACTAGCGTCGCCATCCAATCAAAGCAGGATGTTTATTTACAGACTTCGACTTCCTAATGAAAGAGGAACTATTGTGCATCTTTCAGGAAGAGACAGATTACCTGTACGCCTGCAGGGTTTACTAGTGGAGCTGTCCGTTCAGAACCATACGCAGGGTTAACTAGTGGAGCTGTCCGTTCAGAACCATACGCAGGGTTAACTAGTGGAGCTGTCCGTTCAGAACCATACGCAGGGTTAACTAGTGGAGCTGTCCGTTCAGAACCATACGCAGGGTTTACTAGTGGAGCTGTCCATTCAGAACCATACGCAGTGAAACGATTTCAAACAGGGATTCCTAAAAATGTAGTCAGTAATTATCTGATTTTTTTTTTTTACACTTGTCTAATCGTGAGTTAAGATTTAGAAATTAGCTTTTTTGATCTGTACAATTGCGAATATACACACAAAACCACAAAGCAAAGCCAGTGGTGCAACTCTAATCAGATCAATTATTCAAACAGAACAGGATTATCAGAAACTCAAGCATGTTTCATCTCCAATACCAGTCGCATTTTATACATCACACACAAGTTTCAGAGTTCAAAATCTAATCAGCTGACTCATTCAGGCCAAACAGGATTATCAGAAGATCAAACATGATTTTCTTCAAATATCAGCTTTAACGCATCTGACATTTTTGTTCACTCTTCTAGCAACAGGTTTGCCATTCTCCATTTCTCAGTACATGACATAGAAAAATGTCTTTTTGAGTACTGCACAACACAATGAGATTTTCGCCTGAAGATATAGCACGTTGACTGAAAAAGAAAGATGGATCCCATCATTAAAAGTTATTGGAAAGCTTTATGCATGTTTGATGATGAGCTGTAAGGAAGGGTGTATGTTTGGTTTTATGAAAGTAGCACATCCTTGTCATTGATTATTGAGACTTCGGGACTTTTTTCCTCGAAGTCTCAATAAAACTCACATTTTTCTTGTGGACGGAGTCGTATGGAATTTACAGAAGACTTCAAGCACAGTACAATGATGAGACTCACAGTAAAACATTTGGACCGTGCAAACGTCTATAAAGAAAGCTGTAACATCCATGGTTTATCCCAGATGAGGTGACTTGGAGCCTACTGGAGTTCGTGCTTGTGAACATTCAGTTCAATGGCAGGAAGTTATTGCCATATCGCCAATACAGTCGTGACCTCGCTCCAAGACATTTCCACATGTTTGGGCCATTAAAGAAGTTCCTGAGAGGACAGCGTTTTAGAGATGAATTACACAGGCGGTCCGATCACCTTTCAACTTTCAAAGGTGTTGGTATCCAAGCACTGGTGAAAATGAGAACTGAGATAAGTGCAATAGTGTAGAGAAATAAAGGTAGTTTTTACTCTTCGAACTGTGTTCTGTAATCCTTCACAATCAAAAGTCCTGCTTTGACTTGAACACCATTTGTAGGGTTGATGAGTAAAAAAAAGTGATAAGTAAACAAGCTATTGTTTATAATGTTAAAAGTATGACTATGTAATCTAACCATAATTTAACATAACCAGGAAGTCGTGGTTACAGTTCAAATTGTTCTTCTTTCATTCTTAAGACTGAGTCATGGCCGTGATCATAAGGGGGTCCATGGGAATGTTTTTACTAGTGACGTGGAGTCTGGCTGGAAAAAAAGTTTGAAACCTCTTGGACTTTTTGACATTCTCCAGTACAGGTAAGGATATGCAAATTAAGCAATTAAGCTAATTGACAACATGCAAATTCATGTTTTAATGAAAACCACAGATCTCTTCTGAAAAAAGTAATTGAGAAGAATCTCAATTACTTGATACTAGTTACTTCAAAATGCTAAATGCTAAATGCAGCGGCTTTATATCTGTTTTTTTTCTTTCTTTTTCTGTCTGATACAAATAAAAGTTTGAACAACCAATTACAGCTACAGTACACCAAAACATACAGGTATCCGAAGCTTGTCACCAATTAGGCTTACTAAAGACGTCACACACACTCTACATGTCTACATGTCTCAGGCAAACGCTTTGTTCTACATGAAGCATCTGAGCATTCCCCCGGAGGGTCCAACAGTAATTCCCCTTAGGGTACTAGATAGAACCTTAGACTATCAAAGAGTGTATTCTCTAGAGTAAATTTTTGCCTGGAGCAAACGAGCAGAACCGGTGGCGCAAATGTAATTAGTTGTCTTATTTCAATCACACACCATTCGCACAAGCTAAAAAAATGAAGAAAAGCAAGGAGTACCATTTTAAACATACAGTATAGTTCAGAAATTAAGTTGCTTAAAATGTTTCATCATAGTGATGAAAACTATCCCCAGTAGAGCGAGTAACATTCACGGCTTCATATTTCACCATTCTGTGTTTACCGGCACTGTCTGAAATGCAGAAGGGATCGCTGGTGTGAAATCCTTCGCCGTGTGTATGCCGGCTCCAGGGGTGGAGGATAATTATCCCTCGGCATACGGCTCCGTTCTCTCCCTCTTCCCGAGATCATTACGCTGATATGGATCTGTTGTAGTCATCAGATACAGTCGGGTGCTGGAAATATTACCCTCTCCGGCTGGTAGCTCTGTTTGCGCCTGGCTTTCTACCACTCTCTCTATCTGTACAGTACGTTTGTCCACCGACTCAATGTTTAAACCCATTCTTATTTTCCCTCGCCGGTAAACTACTGGTAAGGTTTGATGGACAGGTAAAGAGTGAGTCTGCTCTTTTCTATGGCTGACGAGCATCTTTTGTAAAATGTCATCTTTTTAGCAATCGCACTCTTGTCAAAGGAGGTCAGCGGAGGTGTGCGGCGAGGACGAGGAAGAGCTGAACGCAGCTAATGGCACTGTAATGGGGTTAAATTTCAGCGCCCCAGCCTATTCCTGCCGGCACTTAATGAAGCGTGAGGCCTCCGCAAGCCTGGTGATTAGCATCTTAAATATGCTTCAAGGTTTGAGACGGGCGAAGAATTGAGACAAGGAAGGAAAGAAAAAACGATGCATGGAAAGTTTCAATCAAGCTGCATACTGAGGGTCAGTCGTTCTACCGGTCTTTCCTTTGACCTCTGGAGAAGCAGCCTCTGTAATGAGCCTTACAGTGCACAGAAACTGGAGGAGGAATCTAATTAAATCCATAGGTTGGTGATCAGAGCTGGGTAGTAACGAGTTACATTTACTCTGTTACATTTACTTGAGTAACTTTAAAAAAAAAAAAAAAAAAAAAAAATATATATATATATATATATTTCTATGAGTAGTTTTACCGCACCAAACTTTATACTTTTACTTAAGTAGCTTTGTGAAGAAGAAACGCTACTCTTACTCCGCTACATTCGGCTTTTCTAACCATTTATTTGACAATTTGGAAATTCTTTGTGTTTGCCAGAGAAATGCAGCTGGTGGATCTAAGAATGTGACTGTGTGTCACCAATCAGATGTAGCAACAGTAATCACATGACTCCCTTTGACCAATTAGCCGCAATAACCGCATGGAGTCAAATGACGACACAGAAGGGTGGGGGGGGGGGTATATGTGGGGCGTAGGGTTTGTCTTCAGCAGTGTTAGACAGTGAAGCAAACATGTCGCGGTTAATTCTCACCCACTCACTCATCGTCTATACCGATAGAGTATAGATCCATCAGTGTGTGTGTACCCTGCAATCCATCGCAGGGGGGACACACATACACACACTCACACATACACTATGGCCAATTTGGGAACGCCAATTAGCCTAACCTACTGTACATGTCTTTGGGGTGTGGGAGGAAACCGGAGTACCCGGAGGAAACGCACCAAGCACTGGGAGAACATGCAAACTCCATGCACACAGAGATGCGAATTGAACCTTGCCGGGAATCGAACTCAGACCCTGGAGGTGCAAGGCTGACCAGTTTAGCTGTTTATTTCAAATAAACTAGAGGCTAAAAAATATATAAGTTTTGCTTATTTCAAAAGCTTTATATTGTGAAAAAAGGGAGATATGGACATTTGTCTTTCTTATTCCTTATTTTGCTATTTTGTAAAGATATTTAGTTTTATTCATGTATTTTAATGAATTGATTTCATTTATTCTATTATTTGTAAATGTCGCAATTCGTACATTATTTTATACTTTTGTCTGACTGCTTACGTAATTTCTAAAAAAAAATCGGCATTATGATGAAACAGTTACTCAGTACTCAAGTCGTCTTTTCACTGAATACTTGTTTACTCTTACTTGAGTAATATTCTGGATGATTACTTTTTACTTCTATTTGAGTAATATTATTTTGAAGTACAGCTACACTTACTTGAGTGCATTGTTTTGGCTACTCTACCCACCTCTGTTGGTCATCCTACAGAAATAAAGACCACAATATATCTCGACTTTCTGGCAGGTTGGTCTGTACAGAAATATGAATCCACATATCCATGAAGAACAAACTGATGTACAGTATGTACTGTATGCGACTATGACTCGTTCTGATGAGATCCACCAAACAAGATTATTCCGAATGAAAAAGTAAACCCATCAACTCCTGCATCTTAAACATGCTGCATCCTTCCTGAGATTTCCTCTTCGCTCACCGTAGCTACTGTAAGCAATTAGCTCAAGCCACAAGCATTAAGGCAATACCTCGAAGATTGATCACTAGCCCACAGAAATGCCTAAAGTACAAAAACCTCCTGAAAACTCTCCTGGGAAAATCAGCACCATGTTTCAGAGAGCCTCACTAAATGGATTCCATCAGTTTATTATTATTGAAATATAAAGCTGTCAGCATTGACGACTTTGTGTATCAGGAGGACAACACAATTAGAATAGAAAGCAGGACTCACTCACTCACTCACTCATCATCATTACCGCTTAATCCTGTAGTGCTGGAGTCTATCCCAGGAGACTTAGGGCACATGGCAGGATACACCCTGGACAGGGTGCCAATCCATCGCAGGGCACCCAGACATACACACACTCATTCTCACACACCACGGGCAATTTGGGAACGCCAATTAATCTAACCTACATGTCTTTGGAATGTGGGAGGAAACCGGAGAACCCGGAGGAAACCCACCAAGCACGGGGAGAACATGCAAACTCCATGCACACAGAGATGGGAATCGGGCCTGGCCAGGGATCGAACCCGGACCCTGGAGGTGCAAGGCGAAAGTGCTAACCACTACACCACCGTGCCGCCTAAAAAGCAGGACTGTTGTATGAAATGAAAGAAACAATGACTGAATTAAGGGAGTTAGCCGTAAGTTTAACATAAAGTGTCAGAAAATTCCGAAACTACTCTGTCTGAGAACTAGAAACTGGAAAGAACGAACAGTGCATTGCTATAAGGTCTTGTCTGTAGGACACTGAAAACAAGCCTTTTGAAAAACACTTTCCAGTGTGACGATATTTAAAAACTCAGACTTTAGCGTTTGACTTGTTAGAGCGTCCAACACAAGTGCTGTATCTCCTACGTTTGACATCAGAGCATTAAGTACTCAGTGGCTTAATGTCAGGCTTCTAATCGGCCAGCAAGCCTACAGTACATGGTTAAGGAAGCGATTCTCAACCATAGTTTTGGAGGACTACCTGCCCTGCACAGTGTAGTGTTTACGCAGCTCCCAGATTTAATTAATCAGCACTAATTAACAGCTCTTGCTTAATTGAAGTGGGTGTGGTAGAACAAGTTAAATGCTAAAACATTCAGGGCAGAGGTATTCCAGGACTATGGTTGAGAACAACTGGGTTAGGGTTAAAATGCCACTTGCTGGTTTGGCATACTTTGATAGCAGTTTTGTGTTTTGTATTTATTTATTTATTTATTTATTTATTTGTGTTTTATTGCACTCGTGGCTCAGTGGTAGGTGTTTCGCCTGCCATGAGGAAGGCCCGGGTTTGATTCCAAGCCAGTGCCCAAACCCCATCAATTGGATGCAGCGCTGGTCCCAAGTCTGGATTAAATGGGAAGGTTGCATCAGGAAGGGCATCTGCCGTAAAACCTGTGCCAAGCTTGTATGTGTGGACCGCATGGTCCGCTGTGGTGAGCCCTTGCCAGAAGCATCCAAAAGACCAACAACAGCAAAAACATTGTTTTTATTTTTAATGAATTAATTAAAGGTTCAATAAAAAAAGTAATTGAATTTTAAAAATAAGAAATAATAACATTTTTTTTTTTATCTGTGGAATTGGCCAGAGTCTCTGATTCACAAGTCCACCACCTTCAGAGCGGCTGTTCAAGAACATTAATCTGACCAAACAGATTCAACAACTGAACATGTACAGATAGACAACAAGTCAAAAGTTTGGAGAAAATTTCCAACTTCATGGTTGTTTTATGTATTTCTACACTGTAAAACAATGCTGAAGGCATCCAAAATATGCAATTATCTCCTTTGCACAGTTCATATTGCATTGTGTCTGCTGCTTAAGCTCTGTAAAGCCTTCATTACTGCTCTGATCTGAGGTTGAACTTATAAATAATTGCTTATACCTCAACTAAAGGTTTGACTAGACTAGCAGTAGCCATGACATTTACATGGACCCTAATATTCCAGTAATAATGGGAATAACAGCATCATGTACACAGATCAATCAGAACATTCTGACCCGATCTGGCACGTTCAGAATGATAGAATAAATATTAGCTGGAAATACATGACCCGGTTGTTTCTCGTGTCGCAGTAAATTTATTCTTTCTGCAAGTTTGCAGAACCATGTGGTTGTAATATTACTGTAGGTGATGTGATGAGTTGCTGGGAGGGAAATTTAGCTTCCATTCCTGATCAGCAAACTCCATGAGAACAAACAACTCCTAATGTAAGTCTACTTTTATCCACCAAGTGCCTGACTGAGGACAAAGCACTGATTGGCTCACATTTCACACATGATAACCAATCAGAAATGAGACTAAATTCCCCACCAGTCGTACCACAGAAGGCAGGATTTATCCGAGAACATGAGAAGCCTCACCTAACCTCAATTTAAAACAAATGAAATAAAAAAAATGTTTCTTCTTCGGTTACATTTCCAGCAGATTTAAGTCTGCACAGTGAGCTGAACCACTTGAAGGAATATTGTTCATGTAAACATAGCTGGTAAACAAAGCCCTGAAGCTTCCACAGTTCTACAGAAACTTGGTAGAAAGGCAATAAGCTGGTCCGGTTTCTACTCTTGAAGCTTGTGTCAGGCTCTCTGAGCTTGGAACATGGATGGTTTGTTATTTCTCACCAGTCCTCCAAATCCATCCTGTCTTTCCGAGCTCAAAACAATCTCTGTACATCTTTCTTTTTTCTTTTTTTTTCCTGCCGACCCTTACAAAGAGCACCACGGAGCATAGGTATACCGTATACTGTATGCTCAGCATACAGTCGTCTCCTGTTAGTGCCTCGATATTGGCCTACATGGACTTTGCTTGTCATGGCACTTTGTTTTCTGTCGACCTAATGCGCTCTTACAACTCCTGACGTGCTGCCGAACTGCGCACAGTGCATTCAGTGTTGAAGAGGTGTCCGATCCTATTGTATGGCAAAGGAAAGAACTTACCATGTGCAAGGAGAACGCTATAGCCAGGGGAAGGATTGTCAGATTCACTCATGTCTGGGTGGAATTTTCCCTCCTCTTCTACCAGACTGTTCATGTTTTTTTTTTGTTTTTTTTTTTAAACTAATTCAGGAGCTTTTTGCCATAATCAGATTTTCACTTCCTCTTGCAGGCCGAGCGCTTTCCAGATTGTGACTTCATGCTTGAAAAATGTACATGGCTAATCAAAGGGCTGTTTTAGTGCTGGCTTGTGGTTGGCTATTATTAGCAAGCTGTGAACCACAGGGGGCTGGAGATCTCACATTCTTTGTGAATAATTACCTGGCAAGTTTATTCTAATCTGAAATTAAGAAATGCAAAAAGATCTAAACACCTTTGAATCTCAGGATCGTAAAAAATGCAACGGCTGGCTTTGATCTTTTCCGTTGACTAAGCTGATCTCTGTGCTTGTACTGTATGTTCGCCCTGTGCTTGGTGTGTTTCCTCCGGGGACTCTGGTTTCCTCCCACAGTCCAAAGACAAGCCATTTCCCATAGTTCCCATTGCTTTCATTGTATCTGACTGGGTGTATGCACTTGCATTCCTGAGTGGGGTTGGTGGTGATCTTTTGTGGTTCCCCCAACAAAAACCATGCCAGAGAACCCTGCAGTAGAGCACATGATGCTCTTGTTTGCTATGATCCTCAGGGATTAATGGTTCTACCATTCTAAAAGGAAACTACCTGGGACTAGGAGGTCTTTCAGATAGACAAAGCAAAGAACTTTTAATGGTGCTAGTTGGAACTGTATTTTGTAGGAGTGTATGATGTCCTGTTTTTTTTCTTTTCTTTTTTTTTCTTCTTTTTTATCCCCACCCAAGAGTTCTTTGGATTGTTAATTACGTAAAATCTTTAGTGGTTACTCCAGTGGGATATAGCAAAGAATGCTGTATGGTGTGAGCTGGAGCAATTTGTTCCATGTCACACTTCAAAAAGAACTTTTAAAGAGAACTCACCCAGAGACAGAGAGAAACCTTTAAAGAAAAGAACTTCTTCTTTTCTTCACTGAGCTTACTCAAATTTAGTCTATTATTTATTCCAATGTAAGTCTAAATTATGTAAAATCTTTATATACAATCTGACTAAACACATCCAGATTGTACATAAAGCGTTGGTTAGATGTTCTTAATATTGTCCGATCCAACAGCATTTGAGATATGGTTCCAAGTAAAACCCTTTTAGGAACATGATTATTTATATTATTATTAACCAATTTCAGTAAGCGAGAATACATCACCGGAATATGATCCTCCTATTCCTCCCTTTCCTCCAGACGATCATTCAGAATGATGAATCCTTGGCTGTCCTTAGCAGAACTGGGCAGTGCTTTAGTGGACTTCATTTGCTCTCCGCCTGTCTGCTGGTGGTAAATCAGTAGCCGCTGGCTGCTCGCCGTCCTTGTGTTTGCTTAATAAGTCTGGCACTATCGGCATCTATATGGCCCTGTCGATATAAACCTTTACAGCTGACCGCCCCGCTCATTCATCTCCGGCCCCACATGGGAGGAATCCTTATAGCCAAAGTCCCATAACCAGAATAGATCCATAAGGAGGCCTGGCTGTCTGGACGTGTCTCAGATTGCTCATCACAGGTCATTTCATAGTTGGACAAACAAACAGTCCAAAGACCAAACAGATTGCATATTATGGAACCGGGTGCAACTAGGCGCAGTTGGCTAAGTTGGCTAGTAATTTGCTCAATCTTATGTTATGGTAGGCAGCTAAAAAATGAAATAAAAGCATAATCAGCCTAGTATACAGATCA
>JAAGKR010005422.1:0-51227 GCA_011419295.1 Clarias macrocephalus | reverse complement strand
GGTATACATAGAACATGCTGTGGAATTTAAAACTGTAAATAATAGCGAGACTGTCAAGTCAATGTGATTTGTATTTTCAATTCAATTCATTGTCACTAATGGTTATTGTCTGATTTGTTTAAAGCAGCTATATTTTACAGGTTTTTAAAGTATTCAATACTACTAAAAGTATTTAAGAAACGTTCAAATGCTGTGTAACTTCTGTTGTTGATTTAAAAAATTTTTTGAATCTCATGTCTCAAAAAATTTTTTACCACCAATTTTCCCCAGTCCAGTAGGTGGCGGTATTGCACGAGTCGCCCATGAATTTAAAAGAAGAAGACATGATACTCTCGCAAATTGTAAGACTTTGCAGAAGATGGAAGCGGTTTATATTTTCTGCACAAGCTGTGGTAGATTTTTCAGGAATTCTGGCAATTTAGACCATTTAACATAGCTTAAATTTACCTAAATAGTTTTTTTTTTTTAAGTGAGTTGATTCTGAATCAAAAACTGACCCTTCGATTCAATTAATTAATTCAGTTACATTCAATTAATTGATTCAGAATATTAATTGAATAGCATGATCGATTAAATCGCACAGCTCTAGAAATCAAATATTCATGTGGAATTGGAGCTTATGGTACACAAAGCATTAGAAACACTTTGCATGCAAAATATTTGCATAATACAGATCTTTTTATTTTTATATATTTTATAAATATATTTTGTTATATATTGTTTAATATTGTTGTATTGTTATATGCGATGACATCACCATCGGGACATTGTTGTTTTTGACAGTTATAATGACTTTGATAAAATGACATTGAGATAAGGTTAAATGAACAAGCTAGACACAACGTTGCAAATACAACCTTAAAACAACGCAACTGTAACCTTTATTAGGAGTATTTAGGCTGACTAACATCCATTCGCACAAGGTCTGGCCTCATCCTTCGTCCCTTATGTTTCTAACCGGGTTTAGAATTCTGATTTGGGATTGGGATGGACACAACAGCTTCCCCCACTCACATTTTAGAAATATTACTGCATCTTAGCTCCCAAATTATTGTACTGTAACCCTTTTTTTTTTTTTTTGGTGCGTCTGATTGATTGTCTCTACCGCTTTATCCTGTATACAGGATCGCCGGGGGGGCCTGGATCCTACCCCAGGAGACTTATGGCACAAGGTGGGGTACACCCTGGAGTGGGTGTTAATCCATCGCAAGGGACACAAACACACACACACACACATGCACACACTCATTCAAATAAGCAGCAAATGTAGGATAGTTGTGTTCTTGCCTGTTATGTTAGTATGTGTGCGTATTAAGTATAAGTGTGTATGTGTGTCCTATTTTAAAATTGAATTAGGGACGAGCTTTGCAACGAGGACCCTACAACAGTAGATAATCAGATCAGGGCCTTCAGCCAGATCTGATTAATCTAACTAGAAATGATTGATGGTAGACTTGAGGGAGTTATTTATAGTCAGATTTAGCCTGACTTGTGCCTTAGGATCACCATGCTTCTCAAAAGAAATCTCAAAGGAGACTGCAGCAAGGGAAAGGAGGAAAGGGGAGTGAAGGGGAGAATAAAGGAGAGTGTTTAAAAAAAAAAAAATTATTTATACTTTTTTATGTGCCATCAAGTCCGCGTGTGTGTAAAATTAGTGTTCTGCTTGCACAGACACACTTGGAATTTTTGTAAGATTTTGAACAAGCTGCTAAAATCTAGTGTTGTCAAGCAAGTAATCGGCGTGCGAAATCTGTGTAAGCTAGCAAAGTGTTTGAAATGTACCATTTAATGAAATCATTGTGAAATATTGAATAGTTTGGCATTAATACCTTCAAAAGTCAGGAAATCTAGTAATTTCCACCTTTTCCGCTTTAAGGAGAGTATGAAAGGGTGTAATAGTATTACCAGATGTGTAGACAGGAACTTGCTGGCAGGTTTGATGGTTAGCCGTAAACAGTAGCATAAACACTGCACCTATATAAATAAAAGAAAGGTTTTCTCTGTACATGGGTCAGAACTGGATCTGTCAATGATATCTGATATATGATGTCATACATTGGAGGACCACAAACCAGTCTCAGAAAATTTGCTGTCTGTCTGTATGTCTGTGTGTCTGTCCAGACAGATTTTGTCACAGCATCACACAAAACTGGCTGGACAGAATTTAATGAAATGTTGGCAGTACTTCAATATTTGCCTGACGTTTAACCTGCACCATAAATGAAATCAAAATGTTTAAGTAGAAGTGAAGCTATGAGCACTTATGTACCTGATTAGAAGCTGCAAGTTCTGACAGTGTGGTGCAAATGCATCCAACTGTGGGCGCGTCTTAAATCGACCGCTGGACAGAATTGAATGAAACGTACTTGAATACCTGTCTCAAGTTTAACCTGCACCATCTTACAAGCAAGATGAGTTGATATTGATTAAGAATTTAAAACAAAGGACCGAAAGTAGTGTGCCGAGGTAGATGTTTAACCTTGGAAACAACACGTTGTACTTTGTGTGCGTGTAATGCCGGAGGCAGTGAAGCCAAGGGACTCTATCTTCGAGATATTTTTGTCTTGTATTGTCAGTTTTAGGATGCACCAGTTCTTATTAAAAATAAAACCAAAACTATAACAGCCTGAATCCATTTGAATTGGCGATTCCGAGCCAGCATATGAATATGCAGTGAATATGCATGAGGAATATAAATATTTGTTCTCCTTCCTAGCACTGATTGGAAGGGAGAGTAGGGTATTGGACCCCCAGAATGCCAATGAGTCTCTCTATTCTTGCTTTTCCTGCAGTATAAAGTCTAAGCCTGATATTTTTTTCTGTCGCTCTCCCATCTGCTGTGGTCTTGGCTAAGCTAATATCCACTGTCATAACTCCTGCCATGTTCTCTTGGAGAAGATTTTGGGTATTCTGGTGCGACTTGCAGAGCAGATGCGAGTGTTTTTGAGATTGAGATGTTACACCTCATTTGAAGAAGAATAGATTTTGCGTTAAAGCTTTGCAACCGGTTTTTCTTTTTTATCTGGTTAATCTTGTTAGTTTATTTTGAGTATCGATTCAAGCAGCCAAGATTTGACTCGCTGCTTCAAACTATGCTTGAGCTAAGATGGATTGGTTCTTCCACCCCTGAGCAGCTTAGCAGTTTAGAAGTGCACACAGTTTAGAGCCCCAGCTGTTCAATTAATGATCAGATTTTGCCAAGAACGCAGGTGGTCAAATTTTCATCAGGAACTTGATGAATGGAAAGACTTCTCACTGTTGCTTTGAAATAATCACTTAAAAATTAGATGGCTGACCTGGCATACCTGGGCACTCCGCATTCTCCGTGGATCACATTAAGTTTTCCACAGCAGCAGTTTCGCAAGACATATTGGCAAGCTGTATAAATATGAGATATACTCTTTGCCCTTTCAAGATGATGATGATGATGATGATGATGGGAAATAGATGTAGGTACAGTAAGTTGGTAGAAAACAATTCATTTCTAAAACATTCTGTGAGAGCGCAGACTGTACCCTGTGACTTTAATGTAGGAAGTTTTCTGTAGGAATCATTGAACGGTTTGGAGGAGACAAGTAGGGTAGTTACGAGAAGTGCAAAACAAAAGAACAAAACCGAAAACAAAATAAATTCAAAAACAAAATAAAAGAACCCGGAAACAAAATAACAAATTCAAAAACAAAATAAAAGAACCCAGAAACAAAATAACAAAAAACAAAATGACATAACCGACGACAAAATAATTAAACCAAAAATAAAATAACTAAACTGAAAAACAAAACAACAAATTCAAAAACAAAATAACAAAACCAAAAACAAAATAATAAACATTTTCGGTATTGTTATTTAGTTTATTTTGTTTTCTTTTTATTCCTTTTGTTTTTTGTTTTTGTTATTTTGTTTTGCACTCCTCCGCCACCATAGGTATTGTATTCAAAATAATAATTGAAAGCATTGATACTGATATTGTTTATCACTGCTTGCTGTAAGCCTAGTGCTTGTTGTCGGATTAATAAACAGATGACATAAAACAGCAACACTCAGGAAGTACAAACAGGGACTTTTCTTTTAAGAGAACACAGCTATAAGAATTTAAATAAACTTCTTAATTTCTCTAGATAATCCCCTGCTACATTAATGCACTTATTCTAGCATTTCCCTAAACTTTCGATACCATCAAAGTAGAAAGTTTTCTCAGTTCGCTGGCTTCATGTCTAAAACACCGGCCTTCCAGGAACTCCGTTAATGACCCAAACACATGGAAATGACTTGGAGCAAGGTCAGAACTGTATGGA
The DNA here is from genome assembly GCA_011419295.1 of Clarias macrocephalus. NCBI lineage: Eukaryota > Metazoa > Chordata > Actinopteri > Siluriformes > Clariidae > Clarias > Clarias macrocephalus. Next base: position 46,932 of record JAAGKR010005422.1, on the reverse strand, counting down.
GGTTGGGGCAATAACGTCCAAGTGGTTTCATGAATGATTGTGTGCACAATTCCCATAGACAGATGCGTTTTAGTCTGCAAGTTGGCGACTAGTTCCGACAGAACTAGCCGAAGAATCCGACACATGTTTGCTGAATTTACACTAGAACGACAGCAGCGGGATCAGAACCACCTCAGCTGGGATCGTCATTCACTAATTTGCGGCTTTCGTTCTAATTTGTCCATTTATATGTTTAACTGCTGTGCTTGTCTGTAAGTGTCAGTCGGTTCTCTACCTTCATTCATGAGAAATTTCATCACGACTTGAACGGCTCTCGAGCCATGTGACGGCATCCCAATCGCATCTTTTCGAACTGCGAGCTCACGCATCGTTGGAAACAGCGTTACACACTCAGAGGACAACTCTATCCGTTCCCTCTACTAGACCTCACAGGGCTCACACATGCCCATCCATCCCCTGTGAGAGAGCTCGGCTCATCAGCTCTCTCAAGGCCCCCAGCTCCGAGACTACAGCAGCACCCGAACTTTCAATCTTGCGATCTCCGGATGATAGGGCGAGCATGTTACCTCTGCGCCACTCATGGGCCAAAGATACTGTTTCAATATCATAAATATAAAACTCTTTGATAAGATTGGGTACCAAACCCCTGTGCCAATATGGCAACAGTACCTACTGTAGAACCGAATCAGAAAGCAAATTTCGGTGACTCATTTCAATGCGTCACCTCAGTGCCACTTAAGGGTGGACATTTTTGGCACGTCGCTCGCTTTTGCTAATCAGGGCCATGAGTAATCACTATTACTTTTCTGCTTTTGTCTTCAGGGTGTGCCAAAGTACAGCAAATTGCTGGCTTGAACCTTGAAGGACTCCACTTGAAATTTGTCCATGGAAGGGACGTACTAAAATAAGCAGTGCAAAGCACCTTTACCTTTCTTTGTGCCAAGCTCAGAGGCAAACCAAGTCATTTCCCTTGCATGCTGTTCCTTTTTTTAACCGTGTTTCCAGGTCAGTGAGTTAAGGCTTGTTGTTATCTGCATAAATCTCTAGGCGTGAGCGTGAGAATGCAGGTTAAAGCAATGGTCCATGACTATGTAAACCTGGTGATTTTTTTTTATTTTTTTATTTTTTTTTCACTTCTGTACAGCACACTATCACTCTGTACACACTGATACACATGTACACCTTGTCCAAACTGGATAATACACCTCCCCGAACAAAAAGCTAGTGATGTATTGTAAGTGGAGCTTCAAGGCTTGTGCAGTTACTCTGACCTCGTTGCATCGAATTGCTCGCCTGCTTCACCCCGATGATAATTTGAGCAAGAAAAAACGGCTCCTCAAGGAAAGGAAACACGTGCAATATCACCAAATCTGTACATGGGTGGAGGATCGGGCTTTTCTGCGGGTTCTGTCTGACAAACAATGCCGGATGTTTACCAGAAACACTAAAAATGGTGGTTATGGTGGCTTCTGCTTGAGGCAGCAGGTATGGGTATGATCCAAAAGGACACCATTTTCAACTGCTGTTCTGAACTGAAATTTTCCACTATGAGCTGTAGTGTTGATATGTTTTAACAAAGAGATGCTACAGTACATGAAGAGTATAGAATAGTTTTTCCTAGATGGCAAATAATAGCTGTGTGATTTAGTCGATGATGCAGTTGAATCAATCTTTGATCGGTTTTTGAATCAGAATCGATTAACACATTTTTAAAATAATTTTGCTTAAATGCGGTTGATGCAATACTGCCACCTACAGGACTGGAGGGTGGAGCAGAAGATTGGCAATGGGAAAAAGAATTGCCCTTTATGAGTCGCTACATTTAAAAAACCGAGAACACAAGTTACACAGCATTTCGATGCTTATTAGACACTTTGAGTCATTTTTACTACTTCGAAATTTATTTCAAGAAATACAGCTTCATAAGACAAGTCAGACAGCAAACATCATTATTGTTGAATCAAATTGAATTGTAAAGCGTTATTGCCCAATAATCAAATTGAGCCTTGTGAATCTACGTGAAGCTGTACACTGCTTGGATTCGTCATCCTCCTTCCATGAATGTTGATTAACCCGCCTAGCAAAAGTGTCCTTATGTTACCCGGATCTGATGTGTTTAGCGCTGCAGGTGGCAAGATTATAGAAAGCCATACAGTAGTTAATGCATTGAGTTTGGTCTCATCAATACAAACGGCACGAACCGAATCAAAAGGATTTGGGTGTTGGACCTCCAAACGGATATCCATAAAGTAACTAATAACATGAGCTACTGATTTGTCGACACCTGCAGTTATATGTTTAGTTTTTAAATTCAACCTTTATTTGTCACATACACCCCAGTAGGTTGGGGTCGGAGCGCAGGGTCAGCCATTATACAGCGCTCCTGGGGCTTGAACCGTCAACCTTCTAATCAGCAACCTAGAGCCCTAACACACTGAGCCATCACCGCCCCTAATACAGAGAGGCTTGATTTTCCAGCGTCAGTCCCAAACATATAAATTCCGGGTTTATTATATCAGTAATTGTTGCCAATAAAAAAAAGATTTTCAAATGTACATCAACTTAGGAATCATTGTCTTGAACCTTTTTCCTAGAATGCTAATCCGAGTTGTTCGAAAGCAGGCACAGGTGAGCATGATGCCGTAATTCATTTTTAATAGAGGTCCAAGGACAAACCCGTCAGAGGACAAGCATATCTCCAGATCAGCACTGCGATTTTTTTCGCTCCGTCCTACTGATTTTAATTGTCCTATCTGGCTGTTTTGATTCGTCTGGGGTATTTCTCAGATGTGCTTCGTGCTTCGGTTTAGGATTTATGGAGTCAGCGTTGCTACCCAGGTGCTGATGCATGTGTTTTGTTCTTCGCCCGTGTGAGCTCCTGTAATAAAGCCAGGTTTCTACACAGCATCCTAATGCTCTTTTGTTACAAATACGAGGATGGTTTAAGCTCTTTTTCATTTTTATTATCCAGTAACTCCTTATAAAATCTCTACTTCATTGAAATTAATGAGGTTACCCGTGCTCGTGTTTTCACTGACACTATTTTAAGCACCGTTTCAGTGCAAAAACTGTATTATATATCCTGTAACGTAAAACAGGCCTCATCCCTTTGGTCATCTTGTGCCATTTTGAGTGGCTGTTTAATGACATGCTGTCCGCTCACTTGACCCTCATTACTGTAGGTACAGTATTATTAGACTGTGTTATTAAAGCCATCCCTGGTGTCTCTGTCCCTGTCTACACTCGGAAATTATCCAGACTTCAGTCCAGCTTGTGTGTGTGTGTATGTGTGTGTGTATGTGTGTGTGTATGTGTGTGTGTATGTGTGTGTGTATGTGTGTGTATGTGTGTGTATGTGTGTGTGTGTGTGTGTGGGTGGGCATGTGTGTGTGTGTGTGTGTGTGTGTGTGTGTGTGTGTGTGTGTGTGTGTGTGCACGTGTGTGGGCCTGTTTAATCTAATTGTAGCACATCCAACATGCACTTTTTGTGTCTATTCTTTTTAGATAGGATCTCCTTTTGTTCACAGCGATTTCAAATAATTGGTTTAAGGGTTTAACTGCAGCAGCGTGACACAGGAAATTGATTCCCGCGCTATCGCAATCTAATCACAGATACATGTTTTATGTAATGGTGGGTTTTTATGTGACGATAGATCTTGAGTGCATCTCTTGTTCCAGTTTCGAAAAACAGCTCTGAAAGCTACGCACATCATAAAAGCCCTTATAGCATATCACGTAAATCTAATATCCAGCGTCATACTTTTGCTTCTGTATCTATAATCCCTAGTCTTATCTCTGTTCAAAATGGAAGAATTTGTTTCCTTATGTACGCCAGACTCTTAAATCCAGTGCAGGGATTACCTGCTTTACACCGCTCATTGTAATAAGCTCCTCAGAAGTGTGTGTGTGTATGTATATATATATATATATATATATATATATATATATATATAAAATTTCAAATCTCCTTAATTGTTTTTTTTTTTTTTTTGCTGGAGGCGGCTAAATAATTTATAATTTGAATTTTCTGAAACTTGGTTTTTGGCCAGGCTGTGTATACAGAAAAAAAAAAGTTTCACAAGGGTCAAATTATTGGGCTGCCTCAAGCAAAGAAAACAACTAAGGAGATTTGAAATGACTTTAACTGGGTTCAACACATTATCAAAACCTGAAAGGATAGTGCCGGGCCGTGAACTTTGCTGAAGAAATGAATGAATGGAGATCTCTTAAACAAATCTGAATATGCATACAATATGATGAGAACTCACACAGGATTGAAACTAGACAACTGCGTCCATTAGAAAACCACTTGTTAGGGTTAAAGAATGACTTTGGAGCAATGGAAAAAGGTCTGGACTGATTGCCCAGTGGTGCACCCATCATGCATAGTGTCCACTGTACAACCTCTGGAGACGGTGATCTGATCTGGGGTTGCTTCAGTAACGTGAGGTCTAGACTCAGTAACGTTAAGTGGCAATAAAATGAAGTCAGCTGACGACCTGAATGTACTGAATGACCAGGGTATTGGAGTGTTCACTTTTTTATATTTTTTTGTTTATTTATTTTTTTTACAATGTACAAGCATAAATGAATAAACTACCTAAAGTAAAAGCTTGGCCTTAGGAAGGATATGATGGTCTTTGCTCTTAACCTTGACCGGTTCTTGCTTTCCTTTGCATTTGATCTTGACTTGCTCTCAATCCCATAAAGTCTCCCTGCTATTCCTGATAGCAGACGTCTTGTCAACCATAAGAAACACTTCAAGTTTTATTTATAGCCATGAAAAATCACTAATTGTCAAACCTGAGAAGATGATGCCAGACAGTTCCTACGTATATGCAAGGGAAATTATTTAGCTGGACCTTCATAGATTTAAGTTAAATACCCCTTTTTCTGCAGAATGTGTGGATATACTGTACAGTATGATTCGGGGGAAAATTATATTATACTGGTCTTTCTCAAAAAATTAGCATATTTTATTTTCTGTAATGTACTGATAAACATTAGACTTTCATATATTTTAGATTCATTACACACAACTGAAGTAGTTGAAGCCTTTTATTGTTTTAATATTGATGATTTTGGCCTACAGCTCATGAAAACCCAAAATTCCTATCTCAGAAAATTAGCATATTTCATCCAACCAATAAAAGAAAAGTGTTTTTAATACAAAAAAAGTCAACCTTCAAATAATTATGTTCAGTTATGCACTCAATACTTGGTCGGGAATCCTTTTGCAGAAATGACGGCTTCAATGCGGCGTGGCATGGAGGCAACCAGCCTGTGGCACTGCTGAGGTGTTATGGAGGCCCAGGATGCTTCGATAGCGGCCTTAAGCTCATCCAGAGTGTCGGGTCTTGCGTCTCTCAACTTTCTCTTCACAATATCCCACAGATTCTCTATGGGGTTCAGGTCAGGAGAGTTGGCAGGCCAATTGAAAAATCGGAATAAACACAATGGTCGCCATTGGCCTACACGCCCCCTAGAGGTTTCTAGATGGATGGTAGGGGCGTATCTGTACATGTAGTCGCATTTAGTCTAAAGTAATTATAGAAGAGTACATGGATAAATATCCTTTATAAAGGTCATAAGTTACAGTACAGTATCCTGCACCTGTAAATATATACAGTACTCTGTAATATCAGGATCTATACATGCATCACATAAGATTTAATGGAAGCCTAGAGAGATGTGTAAATAAACAAATGGACACTTTCCTCCTACAGATGTGCTTTGCTGTTATACAGAGTCAGTGTCAAGCATCGGCATATTTTTCAGTAAGAACGATCGTTGTGCCTCCCAGATACTGCAATCATCCGCCCATTCCCAATAGATTTGAAAGAACACCTTTCTCTCACTGTGTTCCCTCAGCACAACTCTTGGCTTTCCCATGTCTTTATCTGCTTTGAAGTAAGACACGGCTCATTTAATCGAGTTAATAGTCAACCTCATTTAGCCGGACCACACCAGTGACTCTTAAATTGCCGGGAGCCAGCAGAACCATTTTGTGCTGAAGTACAGAAGACTCATCAGTGTCTCCTTTTTACCAAATGCACAAAATGTTAACTAGCTTTCATATTAATGGCATGAGAACATTTGGCACTTCACTTTTGTCCGCTTTTCTTTCTTTCTGTTTTTTTTTTTTTTTTCTAGTAACACAGTTTTGATGTGCAAATGATCTCGACAATTTGACGAATATGCTAATGAGTATCTATTGTCATACGCCAACTTCTACTGAAATGGATTTGCTACTTTCCCCTAAAACGATTCAGCCATACCGGATTCTCGTCTCGTCCGTTTAATTGACCTGGTTTTTCTTGCAGATTTGCATGGAATATATAATGTATATGGGATTATCCTCAGCATGTGGGCAGCGGTCGCTCTGATGAATACACGACCGATTTGAAGTCGCTGCCGTATTGTCGTGCAAATGAGTAAACTGTAAATGAAGCCTTGCTAAAGCGATTGCTGAAAACTCACTAACTCACTGCATAGGATGCAGGATGTGAAAGACATGCATTGATTTCTGGTAGTTTTTTTTTTTTTTTTTACTTTAAGTGAAGATTGATCCATGAATGTACAAGCCTGTGTCTTATACGCCAATAGAAATCAAGTGGCCGGGACTGCTATAAGTCATACATTATTGCTATAAGCAGGAATTCCTTTTCCTTTACTTTTTTTTTTGTTGTTGGATTTTTTCCCCTAATTTAGTCGTGTCCAATTCCTCCCTGCCACTAGGGGGCTCCCACATTACGCTACTACTACTACCAGTCATTCGGGAGGGCCAAAGACTATCACATGTTTCCTCCGAACCACGTGACGCCAGCCGACTGCATCTTTTCGAACTGCTCACTCACGCACCGTTGGGAGCGGCGTAAGACACTCTGTGGACACTCCTTGCGCGAGCTCACAGACGCCCCTGATTGGCTGTAGAGTCGTGATTAATGTGAGAACACTGAGTACCTCTCATCCCTCCCCTCTGAGAGAGCTCGACCAATCTAGACCGCCGGCTGCGAGAGGTTACAGCATCACCCGGGAATCGAACTCGCGATCTCCGGATGATAGGGCGAGCGCTTTACCACTGCGCCACTTGGAGGCCCTTTTCCTTTACTTTGTAGGTAAATGGTACTAAAATTAATTTGAGGGACTTTCGAGTAAAATGGGACTTTTGATTGCACGGAATAACAAAACACAGTTACGAGCGTTAAAAACGACCTTTATGTCTAGTAAATTGCTGTTGTCTATTGTCTAGAAGTAATACAATGTTTCAAGATGTGCTTTTATACTGTAACCCCAGGACTTTTGATTTTGCTAAATAATTCTCCCTAAACTCCCTTTATTTCTCTATATAACCCCCTGCTACACCAGTGCACTTATCCCAGCGCTTCGCTAGCGCTTGGATATCATCAATGTAGAAAGTCTTGGAATCTCAGAACGCCAGAGCCGTGATCAGACAGCCTACTTAACGTCTAAAACGCTGGCCTCCCGGGAACTCCAAATATGTAGAAATGGCTTGGAGGAGAGGTCAGGACTGTAGAAGGGATGTGGGAACGTCGGAACTCCCAGACGAATTCCAGATGTTGGTGAATGATTGTGTGTATAATTTGGACGAACCGATGCATCTTTTCTGCAAGTTGGTAACATGTTATTCATCGATTTTCAAGGATCAGACGTTCCACTCTCTGAATGTTCATGGAAACGACTGCAGTAGGCTCTGTTCTAAGGTCATCGGTGCCTGCTAAAATGTTCTTGTAAGCAGCTCTGATGTTGTCTGAACGAACAAAATGTAAATGTACGTTAAAGAGTTTTTACTCGTGTAAGCATTCATTTGATTTGTTGCCGTATGCCTCCAACATTTTAACTCTGTCCAGTATGTTTAGCTAATTAAAGGGATGACTATCCTTCATGTCCCCTATCTCTCTTTAGCCCCTTCACATTCACCGCCACCGGTCTCCTCTTTTCCGTCTGAGTTACTGCACACGATGAGCTTGATGTTATCATATCACCGCTCCTTCCCTCCGACATCCCCCACTCTTTCTTGCTTTCGCAGTGCAGCTTGTCGCACCAGCCATCCTCCTCCGCACACCGAATCTGCGAGCTCTCTCCAAAACAGTTACAGTTTAATAAGCCCGGGTCGTGAATAATATGCAGGCTGTCATTGTGTTTGCCGGTGTAGAAGTTAAGGTGTGTGCGTGGGTGTGCGTTATCAGCACCTGACAGATATACTTGAGGCAGAAACACTGCCTGCACCCTCCCTTAGGCTCGCGCTCACACACGCTGGGTTGTTCTGCCAGGCTCAGATAGTGCCAGTAGCAGCATTAATTGACAGCGGCGCTAAAGAGATGTACTGTGCAGGAGTTCTGGGGAAGGAAGGCCCTTGGGACCATCAATCCCAAACTGTGGCATGTGCTGTCGGTGTACGTGTGCCAACATGAAGCCCCCTGTTGGATTGGTGCTTAAGAGCCTGAAAAAGATTTTGTGTTTTGTCCCTAGTAGGAATGTGACAATTTTGAACACAGGAGATATTGTTGATTTCACGCATATGGAGTCACTAGCTCTATCCAGTTTTAAGCTCGTCACCATTGCGGTCTCCTAAAATCCAGATTCTTAAATAACTATGTATTTTACGTGGACTTTCCGCGGTCATACGAAATGGAAGTATTTGGAGCAAGGCCCAATCGACTCGAGAAAAACGAACAAGCAAGACAGGGAGACGGTGATGGATGTGAAGAAGAAATATTCATATATCCATCCATCTAGGAATCTCTGTGGTCCAAGTAAAGACCGTGAAGGCCAATGGTGATTACCATTGTTGTTATTCCATTTTATGACCACGGTTTGTACCTCCGGACCACATTCACACCCGCATGTACACTCAACGGGCAATTTGGGAACGCCATTTAGCCTAATCCGGCTGGAACCCGTCATCCGGGAGGAACCCACCAAGCACATGCAAACTCCAGACCCTGGAGGTGAACAAGGCCACCGTTCCACCAAAGAAGAACTAATAAAACACAATGTTTTAAAACTACCCTGTTCATCCCAGCGTACCACTGTACCGTATATTACCTGTGAAATCAGACATACATCAAATTTGTGTTTTGCATTTGGTACCTTGGCTAGCTGGCTAGATCGTTGGTATGACGCTTTTTTTAGGCCAATAATAGTGTACCATTGTGTTTTGGTGAATACTATGGTGCTCTTTGTGTATCTAATATGGTACATTTGTACATTTTGGTAGCCGTTGTGGTACCCAATAGTTGTTAGCCTTTGGCTGCTCCCGTTAAGGGGTCACCACAGCAGACCATCTGATCTGCACACGCTTGGCACTGGTTTTACGCCGGATGGCCTTTCTGACGCAACCCTCAGGTTTTATCCGGGATGTCATTACATCCACTGGCTGGGGTTTGGCCATTGAACCCGGGCCTTTCATTTGTTGGGCGCGAAACCTACCACTGAGTCACCAATGATCGATCAGTGGTATACTGCAAGTACTATACCATATTGTGGTACAGTATTAGAACCATAGTGTGGTGTACTGTATCAGCAAAGAAGTACCATGGTACTCTTAAAAATGACCACGGTACTACAGCATGAATACCATGTTACAGGTAACATCGGACTACCAGGGTAAACTTTCTTACGGGACGCATTTTTGCCAGGACCAGGCGACATGTTCAAGAATTTAAGACCATTACCTCGGGTATGAGGATGCACGAAGGCGATGTACTGTATGGTGTGTGTTCTGCAGTTTCTCTGTTTTCTTAGCCTTTTCCATGGTCAAGTGTATCCAGCTGCTCTTCTACAAACACTTACCGCAGGGTTTTTGCCTCTTTTCTTCTTTCGCTCTGTCCTATCCCATGATTTTCGTGTTGTGTTTAATAGTCTGTGGGGAAACACTCGATCCAGAATACGGCTCCGTTTGTTTTTCATGTGGTTCTCCCCGAAACACAAGCCTGTTTTTTCACTTCATCGCGACTGGGATTTTGGCCTTTTAAAGAAATATTCCAGGCTTGGTGAGGACAATTCGCTACAGAATGTTACCGCGACCTTTTTTCAACATTGAAAAACACGGTTTTAGGGTCAACTCCTTTTTAGAAAAACCGCTGATCTAGGATCCCTCGAGGCCTTTCATGTCCTAATAAATGGGATTAAACAGCTGAAAAGAACCAACACTAGTAAAGATGAATCCAGATAACTGGTTTTATTTTTACACGCATGCCTTTTTCACACTTTTTCCTCCTTCGCCTGTCAACACCAGGATAATTTTCTGCCGCAAAGACCGTTTGCAGTGTGAACATGAAATCACAAATATCCCAGTACAATCTCGAAAAGCTCACAGCAATTCCATTCGGAGCTGCGAAAGCATTTTTTTTTATTTTTTATTCTTAACGACCTGAGTTGTTGTTCAGTTCCGCGGCAATGAGAGTGAATGTTGAAATGTGAGATCGATCATCGCTAGGCGCTAGTCTGAAATAATTAATTGGTTTAAGAATTGTGTTTCAGAAAAGGGCTTGGCATCCATAAAGTGATCAAAGAATTAAAAATAAGTAAGAAATGCAACACTTCCGGGTGTGCTGTGATTGTGATATGATCATCGACTCTGCGGTACGAGGTTAGCAATTAACAGTTAGCAATTAACGCCATGTCTCATTGTGTTTTGTTGTAGTTTTACCACCTGATTCTCCTTCTTTACTTTTAAATTAAAGAATGGACCATGAAAATGTGTAACATTTTGAAACATCTATGAAACAAGTTTCTGTTTCCGACTTTACACATGAGGCTTTATATTTTGGATGCTCTACAAAAAAAGCTTTTTTGAAAGGAAGAATTTTATATAGCAATAGCATTTATGGAAGGAGTCTCCAGTGCCAGTTAAACATGTTACTTTAAGTCTTAAGACATCCCTTGTCACAGCTGGTGTTTACAGTATAGCTGTTAATTGACATCTATGTAATATTATTAATAATAAGTAAATTGCTGTTTTAAGATTGAAGCTACGGATGGACTGCCTGCTTCTCGTCTGAAACGCTGGCCTCCCAGGAACTCCTTTAATGGCCCAAACGTGTGGAAATGGCAGAAATAATAGTTTCTGTAATGTGCACCAGACAGGTGCATCTCTTCTGCATAGTCGACGACAAGTTATCTATTGACTTCTAAGGATCAAGCGTTCCACTCGCTGAATGTTCATGTGAATGACTCCAGGTGCTCTGCTTAAAGTCCTCTTTAAATATCAGTTTAAATCAGTTTCATGATTTCCTTCACGAGAAATCTCCTCACTAGTCCCGGTTTGACCCGAACGCTCCTGGTACTAGGGGCATACAAACATTTGCACTCCATAATTTATTCTTTTTTTTAATAATAATATAATTTAAAATTGTATTACTGCGAATTTCAAGGACTTTACTTAGGTCAATAGGTCATTAGTTGCTATATTATGTAGAAGTAATGAAGTGTTTCAAGATGAGCCATTATACTCCAACACCGGGACTTTTGATTGTGCACGGTTATGAGAAAACAGATTCCTGACCAAATGAACAGAGCCCGAGGCGTAATATTTCTCCTCGCTTCGTTTTTTTTCTCCCAGCTGTAGCCAACAAAACCGCGAGCCCAATGAAGGTCACTGGAGTGAAACTCGGATGGAGGGATCAAGTACCAAACTACTGTGGCTACTCAGTGTCTATTTTTGGAACACAGACCTTTGTCTTTTGCTTTCAGAGAGCCTGGTGCTTGTAGGTTCACAGTGTTCGGCAGTGCGCAATTAGTTCCAGGCAGGAGGAAGGAGGACATGTGACAAGCGACACGCCGATGATAGGAGCGCAGCGGCTGTCTGCTTTAATGAAATTAGCCATTATACATAGGCACACATATCCACTGACACATGCTCACACACACACACACTGGCTTTTAGTGTCTTTCTCAGGATATATATGACACATCCTTTTACTCAACCTATCCTATTCAGTGGCCTCCAGCTGATCGGACTCCTTTGATTAGATTTCAAGTAGAGAATTTGCATAACTGAACTACTTAGAAGGACCATTTCGGCGCGTCCTATCGAGCTGCCAGGCGCTAATATAGATTTCTTCTTTTAAACAGGGATCCCACTGGGAAAGCACAACAATTAAGCACCTTTGATGGACCTAGAAAGTAAACGTATGGAGTCTTTATTGCTCGCTTCAAGCTAAGAAAAGATTAAGACCCAATTTAAGGCCACTCTTTTATGTTCTGTTCATTTGGCAGATGCTTTCGTAAATGACCACAAGTGATTTGCATAGCCGAGCATTTGAGGCCTATGGCCCTGCTCAAGGACCCAGCAGTTGCCAGAGATCCAATGTCATAAACGTTTGGTAAATACCAGAGATGCCGTGTTCAAGTCAAAACCAGGACTTGTAATGAAATGTACATGAATGAAGGTCGTACGTCCGTGAACAAGGATCCCAGACAGAGGTGGCTCGGAGCTCACGGCTTTCGTTCAATGATAGAAGGCATGATGCTTAAAAAACAATCCTTGTCTGAGATGTATCTATCTGTGGGAACGGTACATACAATCATTCACGAACACCACGTGCACATTACAGGAACTTGGCTAGGAGTCTTAGCAGTCCTGAACCTCAACATGTTTGGGCCGTTTAAAGGTGTTCCTGAGAGGCCAGCAGTACAGACGTGAAGCAGGAAGTGCGATCAAGGCTCCAGCATACCAAGAACTTTCTTCCTCGACTGTAACCAGGCACTAATGAAACACTGAAAGAAGTGCCTTAGTGTAGCAGGGGATTATATAGAGAACAAAAGGAAATTTCTAATCTCATAACTGTTTTCTTTTATTCTGGACAATCAAAAGTCCCGGTTTGACTCGAACACCTCTTGTTTTACAGAGCTTGATGCTTCCTCTGCCACTTCAACATTCAATTCAAATCAGTTCCGTTTGTACAGTGCTGTTAACAAAAAGACCTTTTAATCCCGAATTTGTACGCTGGAGTAGATTAGCCTGACACCAGAGAGATTATAATCATTACTTTTTTTTATACTGTGTACTGACAACAAAAACAGTATCAACCACGTTGGATGGAAGTATGAGTCCCGAGATGAATGTCGAATAGTTCCTACATACATTGTTCACTGAAAAGATGTTGAGTTGTTAACCGAGACACATTTTGGGAAGAAAAAATCTTTTAGGCAGCTGTGAAAGAGCAGAGCTGCGAATGCATGCATGTACAGTAGCCTTATCTTTCACCCTGCACCTTAGCCTCCTTTTTTCACCCCTTTTTTCTTTTTACTCCTACACAGTTATGTTTCATCTCTTTCTCGCTCCCTCTCTCTCTCTCTCTCTCTCTCGGTGCCCTTGCCACTTCCTGAAGGGATCCATTTCAAATTTCAGTGTAGAAATTTTAAACAAAGGCTTGGACATTGTTCAGACGCAGCTAGTCAGACCTAGCTAGTTCTTTGTTCCTTTGTGTGTGTGTGTGTGTGTGATTACAGCTGACAATCATTTCTCTGTAAAAAAAAAAAAGAAGAAAAAAATCAATGGAAAATGTGTTCAATTTAGACCGACTTATTATGCATGTCTAAAAGCAGCTGTTTAATTTCATCCGTCTGTACAGTACTTGAAAACTAAACAAATTTCCATAATTCTTCATTTCTCCGCATTAATTGTTGTAGTTAAAGCCTTAAAATCATAGTCAGCGTGGCTCCCTATGGTTACTGCTATCAAAATAATCTAAGTCTATAACCCCTAAAGGCTTCTTTGGTTTGTCTCTGTTGGGTGGAAATATACTTGCTGATAAGATATATAGGTTCGCATGGTCAACCGGCAACATCGTGAGCGTATTTGTTTGCATTTAATGTTACTAGAGAATTCCAGTAGGGGGCACACTGGAGAATTCAATCAAACAGTTTTGCATGAAGTAACCAAATATGGCGACGCTCTATGTCCTATATGGAGAAAAAGTATCCGGCCAAACCTGTTAATTATTGAATTCGCGGGGCCTCCGAGTGGCGCAGTGGTAAAGCGCTCGCCCTATCATCCGGAGAGTGCAAGTTCCCCGGGTGGTGCTGTTACCTCTCACAGCCGGAGGTCTAGAGAGAGCTGATTGGCCGAGCTCTCTCAGAGGGGAGGGATGAGTGCTCCCACATTAATCACGACTCTACAGCCAATCAGGGGCGTCCGTGAGCTCACGAAAGCGGAAGGAGCGGATAGCGCTGTCCTCCGAGTGTGTTACTCCGCCCCCAACGGTTCGTGAGCGAGCGGTTCGAAAAGATGCGGTCGGCTGGCGTCACGTGGTTCGGAGGAACCACGTGATAGTCTTCGCCCTCCCGGCTGAGTGGTAGTAGTAGCCTTAATGTGGCAGCCCCCTAGTGACGGGGAGGAATTGGACACGACTAAATTAGGGAGAAAATCGGGGGGGGAAAAAATTAATAAATAAAATTATTGAATTCGCGTGTTTTCAATCAGGCCAATCAGGTCCCCGGTGAAGGTCAATCTTATTGCTTCAACATACCAAGACATCTTGGACAATGCTATGCTTCGAACTTTGTAGTAACAGTTTGAGGAAGGCCATCAACATGACTATAAAAACATGGTTTGATGAGTTCAGTGTGGAAAAACTTGACCTGCCCTAACACAGAGCCCTGACGGCAATCCTATTGAGCACCTTCAGCATGAACTGGAAAATAGATGGTGAATCAGGCCTTCTCGTCCAACATCAGTGCCTGACCTCATAAATGCTCTACAGAATGAATGGGCATGAATTTCCACAGAAACACTCCAATATCCTGTGGACAGCCTTCCAAGTAGAGTGGAAGCTGTTATAGCGACAAAAGGGGCACCAACTCCGTATTGGATAGGATGTCATTGTAGGTTTGGCCACATACTTTAGTCCAATTCTCGCGCCAAATGTTTTGACATACATATTTGTCACCCCACAGCGGTAAAGACACATCATCCATTTGGGGTAATTGCGGACCTGATCTCACAACTTCTCCTTGAAACTTTTTGCCATTGTGACTACACTGCCCCTAGTGTTTACATGTGTATTGCATCTTGAGGGCACGTCGTGTTTATTTTTGAGGACGAGCACAAGCGACATATGAAACAAAAGCAGGATATGCGCGGCAGCTATCACACGTGAGCGTACACGTAGTTCAAAGCAAGTACATTTCCGCTCTAAGAAGGGGTCACAAATAGGACCACGTTTGAGAAGTGGTCCTACATGTCACCTTCTTCTATTCACAAATCTAAACACAACATTATTTTTGTTGTAGTTAAACTAGTACTCAGTTAATTTGCGTTTGCTAAACCACAGGCAGCAGCCATGTGTATTTCCGTTTCTGCTTGTCCGTGAGTGTCTCAGATTCTTGTTAAGGTCAGACTAAGCGAACCTTACAGTGCTGAAAAGGCTGGAGGAGCCTCAGAGCACCTCAGCTGGGATGCCATCGTCCATATCTCTCTTAGCAAATGGATTCGTCCTGATATGATCAGCAGGCAGTAGGCGAGAGATAGTAGCGCGTTCTGGCTTTGTCGGTTCCTGAAGCACCACCGAGATGAAGATCTCGAGGTGCTTTATACATTCCGGAGACATCCTCTGCTTCCTGCTCTGGCAGGGTATAAAGATGTCTCAGAGTCCTGGGTGCTTTTTACGAATCTATCTGCACTCTAATCACTGCGCCACTGACAACTCTTTTATATACACACACACACACACACACACACACACACACACACACACACACACACACACACACGTACGCATACCCGCTCCATGCAGCCTTATCTTTAACCTTGTCCCTCAGTTTCCTTTCTCTTGCCTCGCCTCTTCTCCCACCCACGCTGCCTCGTACCGATTCTTTTCTTTCCACTCAGTCCCTGCTATTTCCTGAGTGCCACACTCTCTGTGTACTTTACACCCCCGTGCTAGCGGGCAACCATAATGTTAAAGGGACTGTCTGTCTATTTTCATGGTCCGCTTTTGAGCTGCTGTGATCGTGGCACTGTTCAGTCGTATTTAGTTTAACTTGATTGAAAGCAGGGAATTGCAGGGTCTGGCCAGTTTTAGCATTTTCTCCATTCAGTACAAGGCTGTAAGAAGTGTCTCGTCATGTACTCATACCCATCACACACTCTTAATTCAGATAGTGACGGAACAAAGTAATTGTCATTTCCTGTGTAAAAACTTTCTCAAAGAAGCTACTGCCTGAAGGGCATTAATAAAAAAAATTTTTTTAAATGTTTTTTCTTTTTAAACTACATGTTAGACTTGATCTGTAGAAGGAGCGTCTAAAGACAAGGGTAGGCTCACAGCTCATGAACTGTCTGAGAGCTTAGCTGTCCACTTAGCTCTCATCAAGTTTTTCGACTCCTGTGGGTCGCAGTCTGATTGGTTATTTCCTTTCCTTTTTCCACTGTCTGTCAAGTGGGTTCCTCGTCGGATAAAAAGTACCAGGTAATTTGACGGAGGCTGGCAAATGTAAATCCGGATTTAAAGAAGGGCTGGAATTATTGCCACATCTCCTGTACAGTCCTCGCTCTAAGCCATTTCCACATGTTTGGACCATTACAGAAAAAAATGGCAATATATTATAAAATATTATGCAATATATTAAATAATACATTTCCATATATAGAAAACTACCTGCTTATATTTATTAGTATATTGCAATATACGAATGGCCCATGTATGGATATACAGGGGGTCAGACAATGAAACTGAAACGCCTGGGTGTAGGCCAATACAGCATCAGTTCGTCTTGGGAATGACAGATAAAAGTCCTGCACAGTGGCCAGAGAGATTTTGAGCCGTTCTTCTTGCAGAATAGTGGCCAGGTCACTACGTGATGCTGGTGGAGGAAGACGTTTCCTGACTCGCTCGTCCAAAATAGACCGGAAGAGATTCACATCTTGAAACAGGAGAGTCGAGGTGCACACTTAATTCTGCAGTGAGTCAGGCAGCTGTGGTTTTATGTTTTTTGGATACAATCAGGGTTCGCACCCGGACATCCCTTTCAGACAGCTTCCTCTTGCGTCCACAGTTACTCCTGTTGGATGTGGTTCGTCCTTCTTGGTGGTACGCTGACATTACCCTGGATACCGGGGCTCTTGATACATCACAAAGACTTGCTGTCTTGGTCACAGATGCGCCAGCGAGACGCGCACCAACAATTTGTCCTCTTTTGAACTCTGATAAGTCACTGATAATGTTGTATGCAGTGCAATATTTTAAGCAAAACGGTGGAATATGGAATCAATGAAGATCGGCCACCAGGCTGGTCAAATTTTGCCATGAAACTGAAAGCCAGTGTTTCAGTTTCATAGTCCAACTCCTGTATATATTGCAATGAAGACAAAAAAAAAAACATTATATTTATAATTATTTTATTGAAACATTATTGAAACTTTATGCATGTTTAAGAATTAAACACACGCTTATTTTGTCAGTGTGCCCTGATTAAAGCCTATAAAGCCCATTGTTTGAACTACATTAACATATAAGCATATTGTAAAAAAAAAAAAAAAAAGGATATATTTCATCAAGTTCAATATATTATGAAGTATATTGTTCAATATAAAATTACATACATTAAGATATACTGTATATTTCTAAATATATGAAAAGTGGCAATTCTTTGTATTTTTCAATATATTGTAATATATTAATACAATATATCATTCTGTATATTGTGAATATATTTTTGAACTTTATTTTCTGTTGATTATTAGTATCAATTAGTGTAGCAACGAGAAATATTAACATTAAATCATTTAATGTATTGACAGTTAATATATATAGAAATCTATTTTCTTTGCATAAGGGAGGAGTTCCTGGGAGGCCAGCGTTTTAGATGTAAATCAGGCAGTCTGATCATGTCTCGGGCGTACTGAGAAAACTTTCTACCCTGATGGTATCCAAGCGCTAGGGAAACGCTGGAATAAGTGCATTAGTGTAGAAGGGGATTATATAGAGAAATAAAGGGAGTTCTTACTTTCATACAGTATCCGTGATCTGTTCTTCTTACGGTCAAAAGTCCCGCTTTGACCTGAACGACCCTGTTAAAAATAAACGCTAAGTTTATTATCGGTATTTAAACATATTTTTATCTCTTCCTCCAATAGAATCCAGCAGAGCAATAATAATTATTGATTTATATACTGTAAATGATGCAGGTATTATGATATGGTGTTTGTTTCGGAGCACAGGAAGGTATAAATGTTTTATGAGAAACTTGGACAGTTTATCCTGTAAAAAAAAAGGCTGCACAGGTTGTTATCTCTTTGGCCAAATGGTTTGCGACTTCAATTTCTCCAGCTCAGCTTGACGAGGGCCAGGAGAGCGGCGGCATTTGGCTGCCGGTGCACTTTTCTTCCTGCCATCACTGTCTGTTTGTCTGCTGATTTATCCATGTCAGCAGTGAAAAGAGTAACTCAGAGAATAGTTACTGAAGCTTCTTTGAAAGTGATTGTTTGTGTGCTTGGATGGTTATTTACTTTCATTCATTTTTTATGTGAATATGTAAGGCTCAGGCCTTTATTCTGGACATCTTTTCCCGGGGCACTTTAGGGTTTCCGGTTGTCAGCATCAGCTCACAACAAAGTCGTGCACTATATTCTATTGACACAAGGAGTAGAAGAGCAGTTTAAAATAGAAAGTCTAATAAAAAAAATTTAAAAAGCTAGCGTGAAGATTAATAAATCCTCATTATACAAAGGTTTAATAAAACCTTGTTGTCTTAAACACCACAGGGTCGCATGGAGCCTATCCCAGACGACTTAGGGCTCAAGGCGGGGTACAACCTGGACAGGGTGCCAATTCATCACACGGCACACACACACACACACACACACACATATTCACACACTATGGGCAATTTGGGAACACCAATTATGTTAATCTGCATGTCTTTGGACTGGGGGAGGAAACCGGAGTACCCAGAGGAAACCCACCAAGTACTGAGAGAACATGCAAACTCCATGCACAGAGAGACGGGAATCGAACCTGGATCCTGGAGGTGCAAGGGGACTGTGCTAACCACTAAGCCTGGTGTTGATTAGTTTTATCAAATTGGATTTAAAAATAGTTTTTGGAAATAGTGTATCATTTTGAGTTACAGTCACTTCACTACGGTCACTAAATCCCTGCCGCGCGTTCTGTCTCTAGTTAATAGGATAATAGGAAAGTCTTGTTTGGATTAAAACGTGTCCGCGCCAGGCCGATAGCTAAAATAGTAGAGGCCAAAAAAAGCAAATAAACTTGCACTTTTCACGTTGAACCTTAGCAAATACGTCTCCTTTTTCTTTTTCCAGGCAGCAGCCGAATATGTGAAAACCCGCCTGCCCGAGGTCCTGAAGCAGCATCTACAGAGTTATGAGAGAGAGAAGGAGAACAGTCTTTTGTCTTATCAATCCATCTTAGAGCAGCAGATCCTCAACGTGGACAAGGAGGTGCTGGAGAAGCTCTCTGCCACCTATGATGAAGCAGGTAAGATGTTATGCTAAGGATCACTGCGATTTAGTTTGGGATGGAAAACTTGGAGTGCGTCACTATCTGAGCGAACTTCAAATGAGATGGTGTGGATTATCGAGTGAGTGTTTAATGAGAAAAAAATGGATTTGTCTTCAGGTCACGGAGAACACTTGTATGATAGTAGCGTGTTTGCATCTCCATGCTTGGGCCCAAAAATCCTCAACATCTACTACAGTCACTAGCAATGGTCTTGCTCGGTGGTAGTGGTGGAATAGACACAGATTTTCACCCAGGTGTAATATAACATAGTCTCAATATTCTGAAACCACAGAACATCATCAAGGTAGAAAGCTTTCTAAGGACACCAGAGCCATGATCAGAGTGTCTGCTTCTTGCCTCCCAGGAACTCCTGAAAATGGCCCAAACATGTGGAAATGGCGAGGTCAGGGCATGTGGTACGAGTGTTTATGGTTGGCGGGATGTTTTACTGCAGTTAGGAGTCACATCACCGTACCATGCTTGAAGTATTCTGGAAATATTTTTGCGGTTAAAATGCCGTTGCTGGAAAATTGGTTACGCCTACTTTCATAGGGAAATTTCATCACAAGATCCGGTAAAAACCTGTGATATGATATGATATGATATGATTTTTTTTTCTCAGTTATTTAAGTAATGACAGAAGGCTTTGTATTGAGAATCATGCCCAAAGGAAACTGACTGAATTAAGTGTTTTGTGGGGGCAAAAAGTGCTACAAGAGCAGATGATCAGGTTCTAGTCTTGATAGCCAAGATCAGGAAATTGAGGCTACTCACTGGAACTGGACAAGTTTAGATATACAGTAGATTGCTTCCCCCCGAAGCCCCCCGATCCTCTACCGTACTGTACAGTTTTGCTTTAGCAGCTGCTGGTCTGACTGTAGGGTTCGAGAGAGAGAGTCTCATCTTTTGTCAATATATGCTTCCTGTACTATTTAATTAAAGGTTTATCTTTCTGACGCATCTCATAATTATCTAAAATCCCTCTGTGGCAAGCGAGAGAGGGAGAGAAAGAGGTTCTTTTTTTCCCTCCATAATGCACAATCATGTCACCGTGGTTGGATTACAGGACATACAGTCTGATCAGTTTTTATCATAAATGCAGCCTTTCCTATTTGTGTGAAACTATACTGAGCTTTAAACTAACTCCTCTCAACATACTTGATGTTACACCGTGACTTGAGATCAAACTCGCATAAATGCGCAAGGATGAATGCAGTATTTATTAATGCCGTAATATAAAATCTGTAATATTATGAACCGGGGACTGTAAAATTATTTGTCGTCATGGCTTATTTCATTTTTCTAGTACAAAATGAAAACCTTATGTCTGTAATGTCTTTTAAACTGATGACCCCTGTTTAAATCAACAAAACCCCTTTGTTGAATAGTAACAATACTGTACATACTGTATCCCACTTTTCATTCAAATCGTTGAAATGCTACACATTTTAGGGATGAGGCGTTGGAGGCTGCCCTAGATATGCCCACAGACATGAAGTGTTTTATTCATCTGTGCCACTTTTCCCCCAAAAGAACTGATGCTTTATTGATGATGATATCGAGCAAGGAAGAGACAGTTGAAAAATTCATAGAAGAGGTCACTCCATCATTTCTCATTCCTCTCTTTTTTGGTATTTTTGGATTTCATAACTAACCACAATGTTTCCAGATGGTTACTTCACTGTTGAAATGCATTTCAGTTTATTACCATCTATCTACCGTCGTTTCGCCTGCCTGGGTTCGATTCCCAGCCAGTGCCCAAACCCCAGCCCCTGAATGCAGTGCCGGTCCCAAGATCGCATAAAATGGGAAGGTTGCGTCAGGAAGGGCATCCGGCGTAAAAACTGTGCCAAGCTTTAGCGACCCTTTTTGCCTGAAGCAGCCGAAAGACCCAACAACAACAACATCACCGTCTACAGTTGTTCCTTGGCATATAAATCGAATCCGTTCTGGAGTTCTTAAGGCGTAATTTCGTATTGCGAAACATTCTCCCATGGGAAATAATGCGAATGCTAATAATCCGTTGCAGCCACCTGAAAAAATTTCCAGCACGATATATTTTCCAGCACATCATATTTTTCGCATATAAAAACCAATCAAAACATTTAGAAAAGTTCAATATTTATATAAGATATAATTGATATATCATTTTGAGGAGTCAAATATGAAATACCTCACTTAAGCTTAATTTATTATTCCTCTTGGCTTTCACCTTTCAGTCTTCGCATGCCAAGGCAGATTTCTTGCAAAAATTTTGTTCTTAATGCGAAAATTTGTGAGGCGGAGCGTTCGTCTGCCGAGCTACCCCAGGATCAGTTTTTTTTTTTTTTTTTAATTCCTTGAACAAGTTTCTTAGTTTCTTCAGTGGTTCTCATTCATCCCTTTGTGTATGGATGCAGTTCTCAGTAAATTATAGTTGGATTTTGCAATCCTTTCCCCTTAAATGATTTTAACTGTGGCATGATTGTTGGTGCCAGACAGAATAGTTTAAGTATTTCTGGCCCTGATTATATTCTGGGATGTTCCTGAAGACAAGACGTTTCTGCCCACAATTTATTTTTCTGTTCCTGTATAAACTCTAAATGCTGTGAATGAAAATCAGCAGGTTCTTGAAATATGTAAAAAAAAAAAAAAAAAATGACTGGCATCTAGAACCATGCCAACAAGGTTGAGATTTTTTTTTCCTGCTGCTGCATGATTGGCTGGTTAGTGAAGTTGTTCAATTTAATCAATTATACAATTTAATGTTTTTTAGGGAGGTCGATTGATTAAATTAATCGAATTGTCAATATTTGATTCAGAATCGTTTCACATTTTTAAACCATTTGGATCAACCGTACAAAATTAAATTACCCAAGTGAATTACGTCCTTAAAAAAATGCAACAGCTTTAATAGAAAATGCAATCCTTTTCTAAGATGTGCATTCAGGAAGAATGTCACTTCTTCTTTTGAGTTTATGGGTTGTTGCTACCAATACTGCCACCTGCTGGACTGGAGTGTGGAGCGGAAAACTGACAGGAGAGATTCTCATTTCAAAACCTGTAAAAGAAATATAGCTACTCACTAAACATGAATGTGGCATAAAATTTAACATGCATGTGTCCCAGTTTACAAATTTCAGCTACATGTTGTGTCTTCTGAAAAGCTTCTGGTTCCTTCTCAGGTGTAATAATCACCCACAGCCCGCTATCCTGCACATTTCTATTCATCTTGCCATGCAGCGCTGCCTTTCAATCAGGGCTGGAGTCTGGGAGACTCGTAGCAAAACTTATTGTTTAACTTTTTCGTTGCGTGTGTTTGGAATTGTTGTCTCGTCTTCAGGGAACGGCTCAATTTAATTTTGAGGTCTTGGTTTTAAAAAATAATCCTATATTAAATATATTGTTTTCCAGCACTTTAAAAACCCGGGAGGGTGCAAACTTCAATTCCATTACTTCAACTGAAATTCAGTTCCAACTAATCTCTATTTAAATGCTGCACTTGTTTATTGATTTTGATTTAAACAGTATAAAATAAAGTGGATCTCACTAAGTTAGAATAAAAAAGTTTTTTTTTTCTTATTTGTAATTGAATTCAAAAAGTGAAACTCGTTCAAGATGCATTACACATGAAGTCAAATATGTCAAGCATTTTATTGTTTTTGATGATTACAGCTTCAGATGAGCTGAAGGCTGCCATCAAAGCCTCAACAGTCCCACAGGCTGATTGCCTCTTTGCTGTGCCGCATTGGTACCGTAACTTGTGCAAAGTTTGTCGGAAGTGTTGATTGCATACATGAGAACATACCTTTCTGATGTTTAATATTTTTATTGTAAATCTTTTTTTTCTTTTTTTTTGGTTAATCTTAGGATATTTATTGAATATTTTGAGATTTGGGGATTTTTGATTTCCATGAGCTGAAAGCTGTAATCATCAACAGAATAACAAAAAAAGCTTGAAATATTTCACTTTACGTGTCATGAATCTACAACGTATACGGACTTCATTTTATTCATTTTAACATTCCATTTTATAAAATTCAATTATGGAATATAATTTATCAATCTTTCTGCCTGATAATGGCACGTTTACCCCATAATAAGTTGACTGATAATAAGATGACATCATCAGGTGTGCTGAACGGCCAGTTTCGTTATGAAAAGCTGCTTCTGTTGGAAGTTTGGATAAAACCAAAGTTGTGTGCTCAAGCTACCTTCAAGGTACATAGGACTGGTGTCTCAGGCAGCTAAGGCTCTAGGATATTCATTTTCTGAAGATCTGGGTTCGAGCCCCACCATTAGTGGGTTGCCACACCCCATACGACCCAGCCACTGTATGCAGAGCCGCTCCCATTTGAGAGATTTAAAAGTTAATCTTTGAGATGTTATAAAACTGGATGATCTGTTTCCTCTAACCAGTTTAAAATGTTTTATTTTAAAATTGTGATTAATCATGGTGGCACAGTGGCTTAGTGATTAGCCCTGTCTACTTGCACCGCCAGGTTCTGGGTTTGATTCCCATGTCTGGTCTGTGCATGAGTTTGTGCATGAGTTTGTGTATGAGTTTGTATGTTTTCTCTGTGATTGGTGGGTTTCCTCCGGGTACTCCGGCTTCCTCCCACAGTCCAAAGACATGCGAATTAGTCTAATTAGCGTTTCCAAATTACCCTTAGTATGGGAATGTTGACAGGAGGTCCTACCATGGTTGTACAAAAGGGAATAAATACAGTGGTCACCATTGTGCTACACAGTCCCTAGTTGGACTGCAGAGGTTCCTAGCTGGGTAGATGGATAATCACAGACTATGACTGTGATTAACTAGATTAAAAACATTTTTATCGTTTTTTTTATTTATATAGATAGATAGATAGATAGATAGATAGATAGATAGATAGATAGATAGATAGGCAAGCTTTTGATAGAATATTTGATATTTGATATTAGAAGTAAGCTTTTGATAGAACATTGCAGTATGTAATAGAGGCTTGTCTTCTACCTATTTCATAACATGGCCTCTTTATTCCTCAGTAAACACTGAAGCTGTTTCAACAAGATAGTGTTCATCAAATAATGGCACAGCTATTCAATGCTATGTTTGGACCTGGCTTTGAATTACTGCAGGATTGTATTTTTTGCATTAGCGGGGCATGTTCCAGCGATGAGGCTTTGACTGAATAGCAGAAATATGAGCTTTTATACTGCAGTTATACAGCTATGACAGAGCAGAATAATACTGCAGCTGAAATGAGGATGCGTGTGAGAGTATGGAGGACAGGCAGGTGTCATCATTACTGTCTGCTGTGTTTCAATCATCCCCGTGGATACAGCTTCCTGAAAGTGACATGCAAAGGAAATGAGAGCGCAGGGAACTGGAGAAGGAGCAGGATTTGTAAGAAGTAAAGGGTATGTTACTGGAAGTGTACTGGAAGTGTGCACGTATGCTGTATTTATCACTGCTTTTATATATATCAGCTTTCATAAAATCTATATTTATCGATTTATAAAATAATTTTTTTTTTTAATTTTTTTTTTACATCCATTCCTCTCGCTTTGGCCTCTATGGAATGGTGGCGTGTCTAATTGGAGAGGGAGCTGAGCAGACCAATACAACTCATTATCTTCTTCAACACTGGGAGGAGATAAAAATAATTAGGAACACAGGGGAAGATTACGAAGGTGGATTAAAGATGGAGCGACACGGAGTGAGATTTGAAATATGAACAAATATGACTATAATCAAAGTAATTTAAACAATCTTTACAGAATTTAATCACCTAATATGACTACAAAGTTTTAAATCAGCCTAATTAAATAACAGGCAATATAAGTCCAATATAGTGTAACTGCTATTTGTGAGACCAATTTGTATATACATAGAGTACTGTGACAGTATGTTTCACCGCAGTCGACATGAGCACTTGAACACACCTCGTGTGAGGTGTGTTCAAGTGCTCATGTCGACTGCGGTGAAACATAATGTCACAGTTTTCTATAAACTATTTATTTTTGTTATCTTTTGACATTTTCTTAATAATGTACTGTATATCAATCTGTCCCAAGGGGTCAGGGTTTTTTCCTCAGTTTTAAAGGCCAGTATCTCGCTAACTGAACTATCCAGATTCTAGCATCCTCTTTGCTAGCTTTGTTTGCCTAGCGTAAATCCTCTTCAGTGTGCGGAATTGCCTTCAAATTCAAAGATTTGGGGTTGACTCACATCAGATATTCGTTTTTCACATTAGACATTCAAGGTAATTGAACCTGACAACAGAAATAGTTCACCGTTTAGACGTGACGTCATCAGTACTGTCAGTCTCCTCCGAAATCTCGGTTAGCGATTAGCTCGTGCCAATCAAATCCTCTGACCTACACAGCCGTAGCTGATAAATTAGGGAGGCACACGAGTGTTTCTCTTGACATTTTTACATTTAGGACTAATAATTGATTCAAAACGCTTCACTACCTACGGCACCAGAGCATGCTTCATTATACAGGCCATATAATCGATAATAAAATTAATCTGCAGTTATTTTTAATACTGATTTTGTCAGTCCCTTGATGTCTTTTTGTTGCTCAGTTTCCCTAGATGACACGTGTTTTATTTCTTACATAACATATATGATATAATCTGTAAGATCTAATGGTATACTCTATAACTATTATAGTCAGCTCTGTGTGGTTCCTTGTTGTCCTCAGGCTATGCAGCGGATTCAGCAGCCATGAATACAGTGTGTCCCTTTCCTAAAACGATGTCTCTCTTTCTCTCCCGTTCTCCCTTGCTGATGTCCTCGCACACACCCACACACTCTTTTCTCACTCTCTCTCTCTCTTACATTCAACACTTTAGATTCAAATTCCATTCTGCCTCATTGGAATAGCAGAGGTAGGGCTATTGTGAAAGCTGTACACTTCATGAATTAAGTTGTTGTCGTTAGAATGAATGCATTAATATAACCTGCGATTTGCCTTGTAGTCAGTGCTGCATTATAGAAAATTAACCAAAGACTTTTGACCTCTTCTATAAAGTGGATTTGCACGTACAGTTATTTGCGTGTATACTTAGTCATCTCTATATTACCTCACGTCATCGTCTATACCGCTTCGTGCAGTATTCAGGGTCACAGGGGGCCTGGAGCCTATCACAGGAGGCTTAGAGCACGAGGCAGGGTCCACCTTGGACAGGGTGCCAATCCATCGCAGGGCACACACATATATACAGTCACTCACACACTCTACGGGCAATTTGGGAACGCCACTCTGCATGACTTTGGGGAGAACATGCAAACTCCATGCACACAGAGATGGGAATCGAACCCGGACCCTGGAGGTGCAAGGCGACAGTGCTAACCACTACGCCACCATGCCGCCTTCTATATTGCCTATAAATCCTAATTTGTTGTAACAACTTACTATAAACGGCATGTACTGGGATTGCTAGCGAGTGCCAACTTTGATGACTTAATCCACTGCATTTTAGGAGCTTCAGAAAATAAGGGTGCGAGCAACAAACATGGTGAGTAACATAGTGAGTCACGATGTGACTCCAAGTCCAAGGATCAGTGAATTGGTTCAGCAGGGTGTGCGTATACTGTTTGTCACTTCATTCACATGGATTCAGCGTAGCGCGAATTCAAATGCAATTATTTTTAGAAATGTCAATTTTCCCTGAATATTTCTGATCCACTGTTAGTTGAACCCATTAACTATGTTAACAAACTAAACAGCGCGCCTATGAGCACTCCTTTGCACAATCATTTGCCAGTTGCCAGAAGCGTTGCTCCTGAAATAGCATGCTGTGTCCGTGTGCTCGCTGTCCTGCTCCATCAAATGATGCTGGTGTAATGGACAAGTCATCAGCTGCGCGACCCTGACCCCACTTTTTCGACAGTTCTAAGAGCGCAAGAGTGGAGAGTGGTCAAAAAGCAGCACTACTGACAACAAGCAATCAAATTCCCTTCACCACACTCTCTGTGTCCCTTTCCTTGACCTTGTTTCAAGTCAACTGACACCAACACAAAAGGGTGGGAGAAATTTAAAATGGCTGACAATTCATACATGCAATGAAAAATCACCTAATAGCCATATAACGTAAATAAAATAAATGCCAAATTAAGCAATATCAAATGAAAGGGAGTGCTGTTGTGCTGAATATCAGCACAGCTGTGATGCGGACGTAGGAACGAGGGCACAGCCAGAGTACTGATCACATCACGACCTCGAGTGTAATATTGCTTTTATACAAACGCTTCACAAACACTGTTTAATATCAACGGGTTATGATTTATTGGGTTTTTTAACCGGATATTTTGCGACTGGCGGAACTGGCTAACCACGACTGGCAGAGCGGGCGACCGACAGTTAGCTACCAATATTTAGTGTAATTAACAGGGGTGTAAATCGTTTTTAATTCCTACTTGTACTATGTATCCAAAGGTGAGAAGCATAAACCATGGAGGTGGTGGAAAGTCATGAGATGCGTACGAGATTAAATTTATATTTTCACTTATTCCGGTTTAGAATATCAGCTAACTTTCAGGTTCTGGGATTGAATCTCACATAGCGTTAAATGGAAAGCTAGTGCGCTATGTAGGGTGTACAATCCCTGGTTCCACCCAACAAGTAGTTCCCTTGATCAGGGCTTAGTGAGGGATTTGGGATTTAGCCTTGTGTTAGAAGCTAGTTAGCCTTGTAGCTTGACTTAGCTGTGAACAGAACAATACAGACTGTTTCGGAATGATTTAGAAACGATTACTAAGGAGACGACTTGTTGTTTAAGATGAGATAACGTTATCAGATGTGCTTTCTTGCTGAAAGTGTTTCCGTGCCTGCTTTTGAATGTGGGTTTTGGCAGGCAGCTGCTCTCTCATCATTCCAGTACTGCTTTCCCCACTGACAAATTTTTACCCATGATGGCGACCGACAGCTACGATTGTTTGAACACCCGTGATGCGGATTGCTATATATATAGTTAAACGTCCCAGTGCCGTTATGCTCTATTATCACAACTTATAGAAAGCCTCTCAGCCAATCAGATTACACAGTTTGAGCTAACTTTGGCATAATAAATGACATGACACTGCATACACCACTACATAGATCTCTCCTCATATTATTGATTATTCTAATCTTTACATGCTTTATACCCCAAGCTTTAGCTACAAAATTCCCCATTACAATAAAGTCAGTTTATTTAATAAAGCATTTTTAAATCTGCATTCTCCCTTAAAATTGGATATTTTTGACCTCTGGAAAAAAAAAAAACTTTGCCTCCTCTAAACATTTTCTCCCCGCTTTCAACCTCTCTCTGCGTCATTATTTCTCTCACACTGTCTTTTCTCTCCATCTTTTCCTCTCTGTCTCATAGCAGCACTTTTTTTTTCATTTGCCCTCTCCTTTATCCCTCTGTACACCTTCCCATTTGTCTTCCTTTCATCTTCTTTTATACACTTTTATTCTCACTGTTATTGCATGTTTGGAGAAGAACAAGCTCAGGAGGAAATGTGGAGACGAGCTCCTGCTAAAGGATTATGTAATCACAGTTTATTAATAATAACAGTGGAGAGTGAATGGGTGTGTGTGTGGGTGTAATTTGCTTGTCTATTTGCTTCTTTTTTTGGTACGTACTGGCAATCTAGATG
Source organism: Clarias macrocephalus (assembly GCA_011419295.1). NCBI lineage: Eukaryota > Metazoa > Chordata > Actinopteri > Siluriformes > Clariidae > Clarias > Clarias macrocephalus. Next base: position 17,825 of record JAAGKR010005422.1, on the reverse strand, counting down.
TAAATGTACAGCCATTATGAATTATTAGTAACCCTGGTAAAGATGTGTAACAGGGGGAAAAAAATGATTAGTCATGATTAGATTAATTAGCATAATTTTAGTACATTGTGTAACACTCACTCGGTCATCGTCTATACCGCTTCATCCTGTATATAGGGTCGCGGGGAGCATATCCCAGGAGACTTGGGGAACGAGGCGGGGTACATCCTGGACAGGGTGCCAATCCATCGCCGGCTACACACATATACACACACACACATATTCGTACACTATGGGCAATTTGGTAACGCCAGTTCGCCTAATCTGCATGGTTTTGGACTGTGGGAGGAAACCGGGTCACACAGAGGGAATCCACCAAGCATGTGGAGAACATGCAAAGGTGGTAATCGAACCCAGACCCTGGAGGTGTATATATATATATATATATTTTATAGGAAATGACTATAAAACATCTACTAATCATTAGGATGCTCATATCTACTGTTGGTAGAATAATTAAGACATTTACAAGACCTACAGTTGTAAAGAAGTTGAAGGCTGAAAATTTATTTTTCTTCCCATGGTGGAAGATCATTTTTAGAGATAGCATTTTAGTGCAACCATGTCTCCAAGTCTATAATTAAACACCACCTTCATGCCAACAAACTATTCGGAAAGCAAGCCACTTGACCACAAAAATAAGCATCTGGAGTATACTAGACTCCACTGGAATCTTGACTTGAACTGAGCTCTTTGGTTAGATGAGACGAAAATAACCTGTTTTTGGCAGTAAAGAGTTACCAAAAGTGTTGGTTTGGTGTAAAAAGATTGATGGTATGGTGAAGGATTTGTAATGCTTGATGGAGATCTCTGGATGATGTAGACCGTTTTTACTCCCATGGGACTTGGGAGCTCTTGGGGATACTTGTCGTCATGCAGGAGAGTTTGAATGTCAATTTCTGCCAAGAACATGCAACCCAGAGAATCGGGCTTTTGAGAATGCCAACCTCATTGGAAGCCTGTAGCCTGAGCTATAGTGACCTCAAGGTATTGGTCTATGGTCCTGAAGGTCTCGGGTCCAAACTCAAGCACCACCAAGCTGTCCCTGTTGAGCCCTTAAGCAAGGCCCTTAACCCTCAATTGCTCAGATGTATAATGAGATTAAAAAGTAAGTCGTTTTGGATGTGGAAGTGAAATGGAAGAGGATGGATCACAAGTAAGGACACTTACTGCTCTCAGACTTTTTAAGCATTATAGAACACCCATCTGTAGGTGTGCTGTAATGTTGGCACATTGAGACACAATGCACAGCAAAGGTAATGCAAGGATACCAAAAAGTCGTTTAAAAGATTGGCGTTCCCAAATTGCCGGTAATGTATGAATGAGTGTACGGCCTGCGATGGATTGGCACCGCAATCAGTCCCAGTATGGGCTCCAGACCCCCCAGCGGTATACACGATGAGTGAGAGAGTTTTCCACCAGATGACCTGTTGAATCCTTGCTTGATTTATCTGTGTAATCTTGCTTACGATTTTTACTTTTACTCAAAGGAATTGTTCCTATAGTAGCAGTACTTTTACTTCTCGGTATGTTTTGTGCCGTTTCCATCTCTGCTAATTAACAGCAAAGTGTGTATTCGACCCTTTTCACACTCATGTACAAAAATAATATCAGGTGCTAATAACTCCAGCGCTTAGTCAAGGTAAATAGAAAGAAAATCGAAAGGCCCACCACTAAGACTTGGACATGATATTGGAGTAATAGCGTTAATATTCAAAAGGAATTTTTAATAGATTTGAATGAACACGTTCAAAAGACTATAGGAACGATTCCAGCTGGATATGTCAGGAATCCATGGTTTTGAGGTTACTCCTACACCCTGTTTGACATCAAACGCTTGGAAGGGAATGAGAAAATGTATGAGAGAAAGATTATCTGAGTGTGAGGGGGCACACTAGGGAGATTCCCTCATTTTCTCTACTCATCTCTTGTGTCTTTACTTCGCTCCTCTTCCTTTCTATAAATATCCGCTTTTCGTCTCTCGCATTCGTCTCCATCTTTGTTCTTTTGGTTGCGTCTCCTGTTCTGTGTTTTATTTAGCCTCATTGGGCTCGTGATCTGTTGTATAATTTTATAATTACTCAAAAGCTTTGAAACCTTCCACGCTCGTAGTGAGCGTAATGCAACAAAGCTGCCTATAGGGTAATTGCACTATAGGGTAACTTACTGAACTCAACACAGCAGTGAATATGGAACGGGTACATTCTGGTACAGATAGCTTGTTAACTGTTAAGAAATATTTTAGAGTAGATTATCTAGTAGTGGTTAGTATTGTCGCCTGCACTTGCAGGTTCGAGGGTTCGATTCCTGCCTCGGGTCTGTGTGCATGGAGTTTGCATGTTCTCACCGTGCTTGGTGAGTTTCCTCCGGTTACACTGGGAATTGGGCGTAGTATGTGAATCAGTGTGTAAGTGTGTGCCCTGTGGCATCTTGTCCAGGGTGTACCCTGCCTCATGCACCCTGTATACGGGATGAAGCTACAAACTACAAACGTAGTAAAGCATGTAACCAATCATAACACGGAAGGTGGGTTTAATTGGAAAAGAGGAGATGAAAAGCCTAAGCCTCATTTAATCCGCCTTGTTTTCTTAGCCTAACCTGCATGTTTTTGGACTGTGGGAGGAAACCGGAGTACCCGGAGGAAACCCACCCACCCAGCACGGGGAGAACATGCAAACTCCACGCCCACAGAGCCGAGGCGGGAATCAAACCCGGATATTGGAGGTACAAAACGACAGCGCTCACCACTAAGCCTCCGTGCTGCCAGAACCTCTCGCGACTGGGCAAACAATATATATATATATTCTGATTTAAATGCTTTGCGAATGTCAAAGCACATGTTATCATATCAGCATCCGTGTAAACAGCAACCGGAATGATTTAAATGCTGTCATGTCAAGTAATTACACAGAGCGAGACATCTTCTGGATTTGATCTTGCCTAAATGTTTACATCTCCAACAACCTATAAATGGTAACGTGAATCAGGTGTCTGAGTGTGAAAATCACCAGACTTTCCCGGAGTCCTGGCTTGTACGAGATCGTTTTCGTGCTGTTGGGAATACAGCGTTCCGTACCTTCTTTGTAACAAGTGAATCAGTTTGTCCTGGTATGCACCCTTGTCCTTTCTTTATTACCATAGCTTTCTAAAGCAGTGTCATGAAACGAAAAAAAAAAAAAAAAAAAACAATCAATCCTGTGCGTGCTAATAAAAAACCTTGATGCATGTTTTTTAAAAATTTTTTATAATCTCTAGTACTGTCAACACACTGCTTTGAATCAGGTAAAGTTTTTTTTTTCTGATCGATATGCTTTGTTTAGTCTTTAAAAGAGACGCTAAAAGCTCTGAGGGGGGAACAGATGGTCCGACAGGCGATTTGCTCGGTGCCGATGGGATCTCGGTGAGCAAACCCTGGGCCTGGGAAAATTAAACAAAGAATGGAAAAGGGAGCGAAAAGAAAGGATTCAGAAAGGAAAAACAGAGGGGGGACAAAAAGCAGAGTTGAAGTCGCTGCTTCGGAGAGGCCGAGCATTGTTTGAAGTTAGCAGGTGTTTAGATTGGCTGATCCCCAAGAGCAAGTGTATACTGCGTTTTGGGCCTGAAAGAAAGAAGGTATTTCATAAAGAAAGGTCTGACGGTTAAAACGCTGCTGGTTTTGTAGATTCACTTTCTTTGTGGTCGTGTTGCACAGCTCTAACCATTCTTCCCTCTCTGTTTTTTTTCCCCTTTAGGAACAACATGCCTGGTGGCGATGTTGTCTGAAAAGGAGCTGACAGTAGGGAACGTCGGTGATTCCAGAGGAGTTTTGTGTGATAAAGACGGTAATGCCATCCCCCTGTCATATGACCACAAACCCTACCAACTCAAAGAGCGAAAGAGGATCAAGAAAGCAGGTGGGCCACAAAGAAATGGGAGAAGAAAAAAAAAAAAAAAGCTTTTTCAAAAATCCAAGGATGAAATGTGTACTGTCTGTGAAATGATGCTTTGTTGCCCCCTAATGGTTACAGCGTGTATTGCATGTGTACAATAAATGCAGATAAAACTTGTTGCACAGGTCAGGTTTCACCTGGTTTAATGGGTGACGAATTTTGCTTCTTTGAGTTTAAACTGCTTGACTTTAGTGGTCAGCACTGCCACCTTCCACCTGCAGGGTCCGGGTTCGATTCCCACCTCGGGTCTGTGTGCAAGGAGCTTGGCGGGTTTCCATCATGTACTCCAGTACATGCATGTGAGTGTGTGCACCCTGTGATGGAGTGGCTCTCTTTCCAGGGCGTACCCCACCTCGTGCCCTCAGTCTCCTGGGATAGGCTCCAGGCCCCCCTTGACCTTGTATACAGTATAAAGCGATATAGACAATAAGACATACCGTTATGGTGTTGAATCCTAAAATCTGATTGTTGAATCATCTTCCATTCGCGCAGCTCCACCAATAATCCTGGCTCCTCCACAACACTTAATAAATTAAATCAAATTGCAAGGTGGAAAAGGAATGAAATTCTTCGCGCGTCCTGTTTATAAGTCAATTTAAATTAGACACTTTACAGCTAGGTTTTCTTATATTTTTTTCTTATATTGTGTATTTTGTATTTTATAGAGATTTTATTATTTCTAGCTAATTTACTTTCTGTTTTATTTCTGTTTATTCATATTTATTTCACATTAATAATCTTTTATTTTAAGGTCACGGGCGGTTGTTTAAGCATTTCAGTGCATGTGTATATGTGTATAATTTGAATTTGATTTGAATTTGTTATTGAAAAATGATCTTAACTCTTCCTGTAACAGCGCTCCCCGTTGCTTGTTAGTCCTCACATAACCCTTGAAGGGAGTCGACCGAAATAGCCGAAACACGTAATACTATTAATAACAAACTGGAGTCACTATTGAGAACAGCTTGATTGCTTATTAATGCTTTGCCATCTTACTAGACTTGAATTACTCGAGGTTGATATACGTCATGTATTTTTTACATGAATGCACAAATGGATATGGAAGGTGCATAACATTCTGTCCTGGCGTTGATGGGTTTTTATTTATTTTATTTTTTTTTTAGGATGACCGTACGGATACAATAAGATGTTTATCTGACAGATCGGGAATTGGTGAATTAGTGTATCCATGAATGTCTTACAGATCCTTGTACATCTTTGAGTCATGATTCATACACAAGGTTATGCTTTCTGATGGATATTAGAGATATCACTCATCAGTGCCTTTTTCGGTGTTGGCCTGCTGTCCAGGAGGTCCCTGGTTCGAGCACCAGGTTGCCGCTGTTGGACCTTTTGAGGAAATTCCTTCACCCCCAAGTGCTCAGATACAATTTGGCCTCGAGCTGGTAACCCCGACCCTCTAAATAACTGCCATAGAAACGACGGATGCATATTCGTCCCCTGATGTGCCAGACGGCAATGTACACAGAACATGCATACTTTTATTAAAGGGCATGATTTTGATTATAATCTTTTTATTCTACCTTTAAACCTCATCCGCAGGCGATTTTACTTCACCATCGTCTGCACTATAGATTTCCACCTATCAGTGTGAGAAAAGAAGCTTTTTGCTTTTTAGGATATCAGCAAAGTCTTACTGCTATCCGTGATGTTTGAGATTGATTTTCCTCCTAGTATATGCGATAGCAATGTCTTCCAGATCAGCTTCTACCTTCTCCAAGAATAGTGTAGACACAGCACATTGCAAAGATATAACATGGTTCATAGTGGAGTTTTCCTTTATTTCAGTGTTACGTTCAGTGACTTGAATATTTCATTCTTCTCTTCTATCAGGTGGCTTTATTAGCTTCAACGGTTCGTGGCGCGTGCAGGGAATCCTGGCCATGTCTCGATCCCTGGGCGACTACCCCCTTAAGAAGCTAAACGTGGTCATCCCCGAACCCGACGTGGTGATCTTTGACCTGGACAAACTGCAACCCGAGTTCATGATCCTGGCGTCGGATGGCCTGTGGGACGCCTTCAGCAACGAAGAGGCCGTGCGTTTCATCCGCGAGCGCCTCGACGAGCCGCATTTCGGCGCCAAGAGCATCGTGCTGCAGGCGTTTTACCGCGGCTGCCCAGACAACATCACGGTCATGGTGGTGAAGTTTAAAAAGCGTGGCACCAAAGTAGCCGGCCAGTGAAGCACGACTCATATGAACTAATAATATATTCAGAATTATAAGTACCGTATATCAATCTATTTGAATATATTATTGCCTCATATTGATATAATGTAAGGATCAAAATGGGAAACCATTTCATAACTATTTTTGGAGCAAGAACTGTTTATTACAATCACATCAAAATTGAAGTAATCACGTATCAACCCATTATGTTATTATTATTATTATTATTATTCCCCAAATGCTTTGTTTTAGAATGGCACATGATAGAGAGAGAAATTTTATGAGAAGCCACGCCCTGTGTAATGGAGTAACAGAATCGAGGTCAATTACCACACTTAATATTAATTTATTTATGTTGAGGAGCATTATTGAGTGATTATAATGAATGATAAAATGCGTATCAAATAGAGATGAAAGTAAAGAATGTAAGTCAGTGATCTGGGATATTATACAGTAAAATTATGTCATTATTGCCAGAATGATTACAGTATTTTAGGAATTATAATGAAATAAATAGATTCTTCTGATTTTGGTCCTAGATGAAGAATTCATTCATAAATTGGTAATTTCTTAACCTTGATATAATATGCCTCCGAGTGGCGCAGTGGTAAAGCGCTCGCCCTATCATGGGGTGATGCTGTAACCTCTCGCAACCGGAGGTCTAGAGAGAGCTGATTGGCCGAGCTCTCTCAGAGGGGAGGGATGAGAGGTAGTGCTCTACATTAATCACGGCTCTACAGCCAATCGGGGGTGAGCTCGCGCAAGCGGAAGGAGCGGATAGCGCTGTCCTCCGAGGGTGTTACACCGCCCCCAACGGCGCGTGAGCGAGTAGTTCGAAAAAGATGCGGTCGGCTGGCGTCACGTGGTTCAGAGGAAACACGTGATAGTCTTCGGCCCTCCCGACTGCGTGGTAGTAGTAGAGTAATGTGGGAGCCCCCTAGTGACGGGGAGGAATTGGATACCACTAAATAAATGAAAAAAATAATTTAAAAAAAGTTATATAATATTAAGCTATAATATTACAAACTGTCATATGCATAAATAAACATAAATTTGTAATAAATTTCAATACAAACAAAATACTACTAGAAGATTAATTGTAGTATCTGTTTAAACCTTTTTCCCACTTGTAGTGTTTTGCCTTAATTCCATTTGGATTAAATTTACATACTGATATTGATTTTAACTTAACTAAAAATTGAGCTGAAATACTTATACTAACAAAATAACTATATAAAATATAAAGATCTTCCTAAACATCATTTTAATATACTATGGAGATTTTTTTTTTTTTTGGTATTATGACATTATCTATTTTTTTTTTAATTTTTTAAAGGCTACATATTTTACGAATTTTTTTGCGCATAGTTACAGTTCAGTTAATTCAGTATAGTTTTAAAGTGTGTACACTGAGAGAGCACACAAACGTATTTGTGTGTGTGTGTGTGTTAATTCTATGTCTAGGAAAAGAGCGTATAATCACGCACGTTCACTAACATCATCAGCGTTTTTGAGATCTCAATTCTGATTGGTCAAAAGGTGTGAGCTAATTTTCTACCATATTAGCTCCATTTTCTCTTACAAATCACAGGTTTGTTTATATTAATGTGCTTGTTCTCATTTTATTTAATAACAGCTAATACATAAGAAATTGTTTGGCATATACAGTACTAGAAATATAATCAAAGGCTAATAAAAAAAACAGGTTTATAAAGGGATTGGTATTTAACAAAGAAAAAAACATAAGGTGAAGTTTTCTGTTATGAAATGTTTACTTAACATATATGGAAGGTGTCTCCAGTGCTAGTTTTGGTTCCATTATGAACCTTTAAAAAAAAAAAAAAAAAAAAACTTTTTTTTACATTTTTTTTAGGTCTGTTAGACAAGATGTATTTAATTTCATTCATGGTAGAAAAGAAAAACTAAGAGGCATGTAATAAAAGAAAGAAGTTTAAATCAATGCGAAATTGTTGTGGATCGTGTTAGGAGATCATCAACCCTGGAGGCGGTAAGAGCATCATAGCACCTTTTTATTCCTTACATAGTGTGTATACTATACCGATGTTTTAACAGGCATTGCTTGCTTTGTTAAATTTGTCTGGAATGTTCTGTCTCTTATTGTGCTTCAGGCCAAGTACTGTAATAAAACAATAAAGGAAAATCTGGTAGATACATAAAAATCTGGTAGCTATTATATTCAGTTCTAGAGATGATGCATCTTTGCTTCGTTTTGCTTCGTCCCTTGATCCCGATTCAGCCCGAATCCGAATAACTGCAGTCATGGAAGCAAATGACTCATATAACTTTGTATCCAGAAGCCATCAAACGAAACGTTCTTGTTGCCTTATTTTAAATTCGGTTGTATTATTTTGTCATTTCTTTTGCTTTACCTAAATTTTAGACTTTCATAAGTTGTTAAGTATGCCGTGCAACGTCAAATGTAAATACGATATTTTGCATATTGAAGTCTCATTGAGACAGACTAATAAACCGAATGTACATATTGAATATTATTAACCACAATTCCAATAATATAAGTAAAAATAAAAAAAGGAAACGCATCAAATTCCGGTTTATTAATATCAGATGGGATTTAATAGCAAATAGCTTTTTAATGTGTGTGTGTGTGGGGGTTTTTTTGTGTGTGTGTGTGTGTGTGTGTGTGTGTGTGTATTCCTGTATTCCTACAGAATACAGTACTGTTCTGAAGTGTTTTTATGTTGATTTAAAGAATCTGTTTAAAAGAAATATGAAAAAAAAATAATAAACCAACTATGAATTTAACAGAAAATGAAAATGATGAAAATGTAACAATAAAAAGTGCAAGAGTAAAAGTCAAAAAGTGTGAAGTGTGTCTGTTGTTATCTGATGTTACCTAGAATAGAAAGTGTTTGCTTCCTTTCGAGTTTTTTTCCTTTTCCTCATTTCCTTCTCATTGTCAGCTTTGACTTTCTACAGGATCTTTCCTACATTCCTGAACTGTTTGTCAGAATGAACAGAATTAAAGTGCTTGACATTCTTGATTGCTCAGCTTTCTCCTCGACTGTGAGATGTTTTTTTTTGTTACTGAAAATAAGTTTAATTCTATTTAACAATTCTAATGATTTTATAATATCACATATTTTTATACAAATGAATATAAATCAGTTTAAGAAAACATTGTCGTGACACATATCATGTAGGGCTTTCATTTAAACCTAAAATTTTCTGGGGAAAATTCCATGTGACGCCTTTCAAAATGTGTTCCATGAGGTCTACTTGGTCTGTATAATAACCCCCCTATAATAAATCCCTTATAGGAGAAATGGGTCTGGGCTCTTATGGGTTAATATCCTATAAATTGCTACGCATTATCCATAAAATGTTACAATGTACTCACAAATAATTTATGATGCACTTTCGACTCTGCTGTGAACCCGAGCCAGACTCATGAACATGTGCCGAACATTCATGAACCGGTAACAGATTTTCATGAAATATAATACCTGTGGAGTGCCTCCAACACTATATACTGTCAACACTTGTCAAGAACTTCTACTATTTTTTAGTTTTTCTCTCAGCTGACCCGTTTAATGACAACTTCTTATGAACAACCTTCTTAGTAACTTTTAAATAATTATGGTGCTAAATTTCGTGTCATTAATTTTACCCAGCAAAAAATCAAACAGTCTAAGGCCGAACCTTTAATCATTTCATCCTCCCTATTAAAGTGCACTACATTGTTACAATACCGCCACCCAGACTAGTTAGCTGGCATTGATTTAATTGGGAATCGCTCCATGTCACCACGTGACGTTTGTAGCGATTTTGAATTAGGAGGTTTTTGTAAGGTTCTTATAAGAACTGTCCCAATTTTTTTTTCCAGATTTTTTCCCTAATTTAGTCGTGTCCAATTCCTCCCTGTCACTAGGGGGCTCCACATTAAGGCTACTACTACCACTCAGTTGGGAGGGCCGAAGACCATCACGTGTTTTGTCCAAACCACATGATGCCAGCCGACCGCAAACTGCTCGCTCACACCATTGGGGGCGGCGTAACCCGCTCCTTCCGCTTGCGTGAGATCACAGACGCCCCTGATTGGCTGTAGGGCCGTGATTAATGTGGGAGCACTAAGTACCTCTCATCCCTCCCCTCTGAGAGAGCTCGGCCAATCAGATCTCTCTAGACCTCCGGCTGCAAGAGGTAACAGCATCACCTGGGAATCAAACTCTTCTGAACTTATAAATTATTATTATTATTATTATTATTATTATTATTATTATAAGCTACTTGTAGGAATGGTTGTTGTCAAAACTATTGTGCAAATTGAACTATTGTGTGAAAGTGAATTGAATGCCATAAAGATGTGTACATGATCAGGGGACAGTGGTGGCACGAACAGGTAAGGCTCTTGGTTACTGTTTGGAAGGTCAAGGGTTCAAGCCCCAGCAACACCAAGCTGCTACTGCTGAGTCCTTAAGCAAGGCCCTTCCTTGTCTGCTCCTGTGCTTTGACCGCAGCTTCCTAACTGAAATGTGCGGGAAAAAAAACATTTTGTTGTGCTGTAAGGTGACAAATAATTGAATCTTAATCGTAAAAGAGAAAACAAAGAAATTCTAATAAATAGCTTGATCCAGAAGTGACCTCATGTTTCTAACAGTAATGGGTGTTTGAAACAGATTCAACAGGAAAGACAATTTAGATCAAATCTACAACAATCATTTTCAATCATATGACTATATTCATCTTGTTGTTATTCAAACGCGCCCCTCCTGAGCTAAACGGGCTAAACCTTCCAGTAACGCAGCTCAGCCACTGCAGAGACCATAGACAGTTGAACAACGACTCAAAAAAGAGCTAAATGCCACATGGTGTTTGGGTGGGAGGGGTGGAATTACTGTATGCCTGTTACTCTGTCCATCAGGGTGACACTAGACAATCATGGACATTGTGATTTCATGGAGGTGGAAGAGGACAGATAGTACTTTTCTCTAACGACAAGTTGAAGCAGTTAAAAAAGATGCAATTGACTGTCTCACATGTCCTGGTGAAACCATGTGCTAGCCTCCACTCTAGCTGCTATATGATAGTGGACAGCTGGCTGGTGGGTGGGAAATTGGCCAAGACCAAGAAAGCAGGAAAATGAGTGTGATTGAGAAGTGAGTGTTTTATACATACAAAAAAATCATAAGCACTTGTATAACGTAAACATGTTTACACAACTCACCTGGTTTTCAAGACAGCTACAATTCCTATGTAAATATTCTTGCATGTATGGAGTTTGCATGTCCTTCCGAGCTTGGTGGGTTTCCTCTGGGTATTCCGGTTTCCTCCCACAGTCCAAAGACATGCAGATTAGGCTAATTGGCGTCCAGGGTGTACCCCACCTCGTTCCCTAAGTATACGTGCCCTAAGGGGGTCTCCAGGCCCCCTGTGACCCTGTATAAAGCGTAAAGTGGTATAGACGTACTTAATAAAAAAATATATAAATTGAATGATGCTCACGTCAACCTTTATAGAGATTTCTCTATAACTGAGTATTTTTGTAACTGCTAGTCCTCTAGGATCTTTATGCAAAGCAGTCTCTAGAGTTTAATCAGAGGTGTAAAATAAGCAAATACATCCAGTGAGCAGCAGTTCTGTGGAAGGAAACGACTTTTCTTTATGAGACAGGTGTATGGATAGTTGCCTGACTGGTTTGGAGGATACAGTAAGTCCGTACGATTGTGGTGAGCATCTCCGAATGCACAAGACGTGAAACCTTGAGGCCGATGGGCTACAACAGGAGGAGACCAAATCGGTTTCCTGCTTCCGTCTTCCAGCAAGAACAGAAAGCTGAGGCTGCAGTAGGCACAGGCTCTCCAAAACCGGATGGTGGAACATCAAAAACAATTAAGATTTCTCCTGAAGCACACAGGTGGTATGGTCGGAATCCACATTCATGAATCTATGGACCCAATTTGCTTTGTGCAATCCAGGCTGGTGGGAATGTTTTCTTGGTACCCTTTAAAACGAATCATTCATTGCTTCAATACCACAGCGTATGTGAGTATTGTTCCTAAATTTGTGCATCGCTTCATACCATCAATACACTCACCTTTCAATATTTGCAGTACTTCCAGCATACAGTAATAATTCACCATTAATACACAAGGCAAAAGTTGTCTCAAGATGGGTTCATGAGCACGAGGTCTTCAAGAGTCTTCCAGTATCTAGTCAACATAGACCAGTATCCCAAAGACATCTTTCCAACAATCATTTAAGCCATTCCAAGACCAACATGAGGCGCTAACCAGTGTTCCTAATGAAATGCTTACTGAATGCATATATTTAAACCTGGACTAATATTCAGGAATGTTGTTTTAAATATCTCGCATGAAATTCTGAAGCGTCACACTTGAAAATATCTATGACATCAGCTTGGGCTCAGATGACTTTGTCACTCCAGCATGAATCCTTCTTTAAAGTTGGGTTTCATGCCAATAAGAACTGAAGCACACTCTGGCAGGAAAGGAAGTTCCATGAGTTCCTCAAATGCTTGCTGAAATATGAGTCACATGTTGCCTCAGAGTGACAGTGCTACTGTCGGGAAGGGGACTGCAGTTTACTCAGACTCCGGTCACTGCTAGAGAATCTCAGTGTGAAAAAGTACAGCGACTTCTCTCTTGGGTTTTGACCCCTTTCCTTATTCGTAAGATTGCGGATTGGCTGTGCTGTATAAGAGGAGCACAACAAGAGAACACATCCATTCAGAAGAAACAGTTGAAGCGAGGTTTGGATTTGTAGCAACGACAGCGTGTGGCATTTCACGCAACCAAGGATATTGCTAAATCTATAAGGGTGCATGGTTGAATCTTTCATTGTTCAGCAGATTTAAACACAATGGGACAACATGCCACCAAAGTTCCCTCAGAAGCTCGGATTCTAATGCTTGGCCTCGACGGATCTGGAAAGTCCACCTTGCTCTACAAGCTGAAGTACAACGAAGCCGTGGTGACCGTTCCCACTGTGGGTTTCAACGTGGAGATGCTGGAGACCAAAGAAAAGGGTTTCGTGTTGACCGTGTGGGACGTCGGGGGCCAGCATCAGATGAGGGTTCACTGGGAGCACTACTATCAGGACACGGCCGGCCTGGTGTTCGTGGTGGACAGTAGGGACAAGATGAGGATGGCAGAGGCAAAGCAGGAGCTGGAGAAGATCCTGGGAAATAAGAGTCTGAAAGGCCTTCCGTTGATTGTGCTGGCCAACAAGCAAGACCTGCCGGGAGCCGCAAGTGCTGGAGACGTTGCAGAGATCTTGCAATTGAAGGAGATTTGCGGAACCCGACATTGGTTTCTTCAGACGTGTTCAGCCAAGACGGGTGCCGGTTTGGAGGAGGGTTTCCGGAGGATGGCCCACTTTCTTAAAACTGCAGTAGGTGAAGGAGTGGAATGTCTCCAGAAAGGAAGGAAATCGTTGAAAGCAAAGGCACAGCAGAATCATTGGTAAATTGAACCGGGGAAAAAAAATGGACTCCAGTTACGATGACCTGCCAGCAAAAATACATCCACAGCACAGCAGAGTCACAATCTAATCTGCTTTAATGCACCACCTCTCTGTAAATGTGGTATGAAAAAAAAACTTCTCTGCACTGCTGTATGTCTAGCACATTTTTAATGTGACTTTCCGAAATGCTTCTACATTCTTATCTGTAAATTTACTTGTGCTTATACGTTTATTTCTTTACTTTACTTTACAAGTTTACTTTGCAATTTATTTATTTATTTATTTATTTATTTATTTACTTTAGTTATTTAAATGAAAAATCTTTCTTCATTTTTTTAGATTTTGAAACACCATTATTTTAGGCGTTTATTAATTCTTTAATAATTTTTTGGATATAATCTGTGTCTACTTGCTTGTTTTGTAAACTCATTTGAGCAAAAGAAAATGTATATAATTATGACAGTTACTAGAAGTTAACTAATAAACGTAAATGTATTTTTTACATCTTTGTCAAGTTTTTAATTGACGTCAATTTCAAAGCCAAAACCAAGAGAGACAATTTTATGGTTTAATCTCAGAGCCCCTGCTATAACATGTCCAGGTATAGATTTCAGGAACCTCTTTATCCTTATTGATGTTGAATCCAGGGCTTATCCTGGAAAAACCAGGTGAAAAGTGGGAATACAACCTATCACAAGACACCATAAACACGCATTTACACCTGGAATATTTGATGAATTTTTATGAAAAATTATATTGATAATATATAGGAATATAAGATATGATTTGTATGTGTGTATATTGAATTCAATATATTGAGCACTATTGATAAACAATAAACACAAAGGTGGTAACATGAGGCAGAATCACACCACCCTCCCAACCTTAAACTGCAGGCTCATCATGTGTTACTTCTTATATAATACATAATCGCTATTTCATTCTGGTAAACAAAATCTTCTTTTACAAATGAAGAATGTAAGGAATGATGCTGTAGGGGAGGTTGATTCTTTATTCAGCACACAGACATGTTACGCCATACAGATCTTGGCGCTCTGCATGGAGAGCATGCAGGAGTATTTATTTGCGCTTGACCTTGACTTAATCAATAGATGATTACACTGATGGGCTCTCGAGCAGAGCTTCTAGCCCTCATCTGCTTGTGTCATCACAATTATGAGACGGTTTGGGTAAGAAGGTCTGCTGAACAAAGGATTTTAATTTTAAGATGTAATATAAGAAGTTTAACCGTCAGGAACTGAGAAACCTGGAAAAAAAATCAGAGTATGTTATAAGGAATGGCATACTTTTGAAACAGAATGTTAGTAATAAACAGGGTTAGGAAGAATTGTAATACAAATCACCTTTTCCGTCAGCCTTTAAGATTACATCATATAGATCTTAAACAACTTAAAGAAACAGAGGAGGGGATTTTTTTTTTTCATTAAGATGTTGATCAAATTTTTGTTTTTATTCAAAACAGAATACACGACCATATTTAACATATTTAATAGTATACAAAATAATGTATGTAGGCTCCTGGGTTTTGCATATAATTAGAAAGGATGAAGTCTGATAAAATAACAGTACTGTATTTCTTAAACCCAATGTGAGTATGTAATATTTTCCCCTATAGTACTTTAATTCTAATTTAAGGATATATTTAAGGATATATTATTAAATATTTGTGTAGATTATTTTAAATACAGTGTCACATCATGTGATGAGGTCACATCATGTGAATATTACATGATCAACATGGGAACTTGTATTTCAACATGTTGAGCCTTTAAACAAGTGAAGTGACTAATCAATTGTGAGCTCATGTTATACCATATAAGGTAAATCATATGATTACTTTCATGTAAAACTCCTGTGATTTCGCTTTTTTTTTGGAAATAAAGGAACCCTCGCCCTTAGAAATAATAATAAAGATGACACAATCATACAATGTACACTGATCAGCCTTAACATTGAAACCATTAAGATTAAAACCACTTGGATTTGTGTTCCCCATATGCCATAGGGACAGCTCTGGACCCTTGGGGTGTGGTTCACTGGACCTCTGGGAATGTGCTGAGGTGCCTGGCACCAGAATTTTGGCAGCACATGCTTTGGGTGCTGTGTGTTGCAGGGTGGGGCCTCTGTGGATTGGACTTGTTTGTCCGACATGTCCCATGGGACCTCGATTGGATTGGGGTGTAGGGAGTTTGGCGGCTGGGATGGTGGCCTTGGGGTATTTGTCTGCTATGCAGAACCCAATGTGGTTCCCAGTTCATGTGTGAAAATCATTCCTCATGTTCCCAGAACCACTCTATTACCTTTTGAGTGCTGGTATATGCCTGTGCCATAAGGGAATAGATGTGATAACCTGGTCATTTAGTACATTCAGTCATCAGCTCATCTCATTTTATTGCTACATAACGTTGCTGTGCCTAGACCTGAGCAACTGAAGCAACACCAGATCATAACACTGCCTCCACAGACTTGTACAGTGGACACTATGCATAATGAGTGCATTGCTTCATGTGCTTCCCTTCTTACCTTAACGCACCCATCGCTCTGGAATAGGGTCAGTCTGGACTCATCGAACACATCACCTTTTTCCATTGCTCCAAAATCCAAGTCTTCTGCTTCCTAGCAAACTGAAGGCTTTTTTTTTTCTTCTTATGGACACACAGCTGTTTAGTTGCAATCCTGTGAGTTCTCATCACATTGTGTATGTGGAAATACTCTTACTTTCACTATTATACATAGTTATGGTATTATTTATGTATTATTTATTTATGGTTATTTTCAATAGATTTAAATTCTTTTATTTTATCTTTTTATTTTATGTAAATAGAATTTTTCAATAAAAGTAATATAAGAATAGGATTTTTTTTTAATTATAAAAATTTAGGCTAAAGATTTACAATATTTACAAAAGCTATCAAAATAAAACTGAATTCAAATAGAAGGCTATAAATTATGCAAGAGGCAACATGGTGGCGTAGCCCAGGGCTGAAGATTCGATTCCTGCCTCAGGTGTGTGTGTGTGTGTGTGGAGTTTCCATGTTCTCCCCATGCTTGGTTGGATTCCTCTGGGAATTCCAAATTGGCCATACTGTGTGCATTTGCATGTGGCACTCTGTCCAGGGTGAACCAAGTCTCCTGGGATAGGCTCCAGGCTTTCCGTGACCCTGTAACAGGAAAGACTATAGAAAATGAATGAAAGTATGCATATATGTTGTGTGGGTATGACATCAGCATGAAGTATGAAATGGAATGGTGTGTGTGTGTGTGTGTGTGTGTGTGTGTGTGTGTGTGTGTGTGTGTGTGTGTGTGTGTGTGTGTGTGTGTGTGTGTGAGCAGCATTATGGTTGTTCATGGAGAAAGGGAAAAAAATCGATTCATTGTCAATTCACGTTTTTTGTGTGGCAATTCACGTATCACCACACTGACCCAAAAATCAATTTTGTAAAAACTATTTTTGATCAGCCTATTATAGACATTTCTGTACTGAACGCTGGAGCTTCCGAGTGGCAGAACAGAAATGCATTTTTATGGCATGACATTATCAAAAATCGTGCACGTTAAAAGCCTCTGATCTGTCTTTTTTTTTTTTTTACAAACCCCCTCGTAAACACATTTTACATAAGATTCAAAACACAGCAAGTGCTAATTAGTCAAGCCCCACATGCCTGCGTTAGAAGCTGAATGCGCCCGCACGCTTGCTGTCAAGTTGAGGTTTTAGAATTTGGAGGCATTTAAGGAGAAAAATCGTCACTGTATATTTATAATCCTACAGGTGGGGCACTCTGAACTATTTACACATTGTTATCTGTGTAGTAAGAGTGAATTATTAGCTAAATTTGTTTAGAAATAATATGTGTGGCAGATAACATAACAGAGATACGTTCTGCTCAGGTAAATTTTTGCTTTTTGTTTAATTTAATTTCTTTCACAACAATATTTTATTGATTTTAAACAGGGATATAACAGGGTAAACATGCAACGTTCCAATACACGTTTTATAGCCCCCTTATAAAACCCTATACCACCCACCCCACCCCTCCCTGACTCCAAGCCAGCTATACATATATGGGAAAGGTTAGACGCCAGGCATATTTACAAAAGGAGAGAGATGAAAAAAAATTTATAATAATAAATGAGCTGGAAGTTTTAGGTTCTGCATGCAAAAAAGACTAAATAAATAAATATT
>JAAGKR010005421.1:0-51230 GCA_011419295.1 Clarias macrocephalus | reverse complement strand
AAAAGACGTCAACAAATACTTAATGTCTATATGATCATTTAAGTCTATGTTGCAAGTAATTTAAAAACTCATGTACATTTTTAATTAAATAAAGTTCTCCAGTTGATATTTATGTTGACATTTATGATAAGCTGAGAGTTTTTTAATTGTACGTCTTTAATATCAATATTGATTCAGCAATTAGAGCTGTACAAGCTAGAGGTTCAGGGTATTTTCTTACATAACTATACATTGTAAAGAAATAAATCTCACTTACAGGTCTACTAAAAGCCCTCCAAATAACTCCTTTCTAACTTTTTTTATTCATTTAATTTATTATTATCTATGACCGATGCAGCACAAGTCTTACAGTTTAGTAAGTTCAAATCCCATCATGGCCAATTTGCCATGGTTGAGTCTTTGAGCAATACACTTTTATTTTATGCACAGACAACATTAAAAAAAAAAAAAAAAAAAAGTGGTTAAAATTTCCATTACTTTTTTAAAATTATTATTAATAAACACATTACTTTTTACATGCACTAACATCTATACACACTTAATTATTATTAGTAATATTCCAACAGGAAAATTTTAATAAATGGTAAGATACAAGAGCAGAACATCAAGAATGTATAATTGATTATTACTAAATGCTCAAAAATTATCACATTAAAACAAGGAAAAATAAAGACCATTGTTCCTAGAACCACATGAACTTTATATATCACTGCTACACTCACCGAGTTGTTTGCTGAATTACCCCCCATATGGAGATTTTTTAGGAGCTGAGGGGAACCTCCATACTGACCAGCGATCTGCTTCCTCACCTCCGCAGCTACAGTCCTAAATAGAGAAACAACAGTTTTTTAAAAAAAAAATTATAGATCGATAGATCGATAGATAGATAGATAGATAGATAGATAGATAGATAGATAGATAGATAGATAAATAGATAGATAGATAAAATGTATAAAGCAATAAACATTCCATGACCCAGCACATTGAAAATAAATAAATAAACAAAAAATCATCAACAAAAAAAATGTGCTGGGAACATCTAGGCTTCTTCAGAAACCATTAACCATAACACTCCTGAAAATCTACCTGCCCTAACCTACAATATCATACAATAGTGACTGTAATCAGGCCTGGGAACACAAAAGATTTACTCTCTAAGCACTGACAAAGAGGTCTACATTCAAGAAATCACACTCAACAGGAAGATTTTTTTATTATTATTATTTTTAATTGGAAGTCATTTTTGAACTTGTGAATGCCTGTAAAAGATATCAAGTATTATATTATATGATACAGAGTGAGGTCTCTACAAGCCTGGACTGGTTATGTAGCTAGCTTTACACACTATAGGCTTAATGACTATACACACTATATGGTCCAAAGTTAGACACCTGACATTACATCCATATTTTGTTCTTTTGCTAAACTGCTACGACAAAGTTGAAAGCTCACAACTGTATACACGTCTTTGTCTGTTGTAGCGTTGCCCTTTCTCTTTACAGGAACCAAGAGGCACAAACATGTTGCAGCATGACGATGCCTCTGAGCACAGGTTTTGTCAAGGTTTGACTGGAAGAACTTGAGTATTCTGCACAGAGCCATCAACCTCACTGAGCACGTTTGGGATGAACTGGAAGGCTGCTTGTACCCTGGGGCTCCAAATCCAATATCAGTGCCTGACCTCTCTAATGCAATTGCAGATGAAGGAGGACAAATACCCACTAAATAAATATAATAAATTTGGAATGGGATGTTCAACAAAAGTTGGATAGTCAAACCTTTGGACAGATAGCGTAGATACATACTGTACATACATAAATAAAGGTCATAGCTGTGCAGACAAAATAAATGACAAAATAAATTGCTGTCAAATAAATGCAAGTAAAGGTCATCAGTTCATTCCTATTGAATGAACTGATGATAAAAAAGAAAAAAAAAAGAAAAAAAAAAACATCTATAGCCCCTGTGGCCATCTATTCTATTCATCCGGTCTTTACTCAGTTCAAGAAAACTGAACACCCCTACCCTGCACCCTTACACCTTCAGGCAGAATCCCAGATGATTAGTAGATCCTTACAGCAAAACACCTGCATCAGTAAAACAAAAGTAGAATTTGTAGCAGCCATCTAAACGTCTATTAAAGCAACACAGAACCAGCATCCAAAAAAAGCTGCAAATGTATTTTATGAGCACCATGAAACAACTCTTAATATTTAATCAATTATGCAATTGAATTGATTTTGGTTGATTCCATTCATTATCATGTTGGGCACATGAAAGGGTACACCCTGGACAGGGTGCCAATCCATCGCAGGGCACAGACACACACATACACTCACTCATTCACACACTATGGGCAATTTGGGAATACCAATTAACCTAACCTACATGTCTTTGGACTGTGGGAGGAAAACAGAGTACACGGGGAGAACATGCAAACTCCATGCACACAGAGACGGGAATCGAGCCTGGCCGGGGATCGAACCCGAACCCTGGCGGTGCAAGGCGACAGTGCTAACCACTACACCACCATGCCACCTAGTTCACAGCTTTAGCAGAAAATAATCTCCCCATGTTATGCAAAATGCTGATTGGAGTATGAAGCAGAAATATGTCTGGGGGGGAGAGGGCAAAAAAAAAAAAAAAAAAAGCTTTAGGAGATAAATGAGACAATAAAGATTACTTCTGTAATGAATTGAATTAACAGCCTGTCTAATGAACAAACAAATAAATAGACAAATATATTTAATCCAAGTTCCTGAAAAAGATTTCAAAAATTTTATTTCCAAGATTTTTTTAAAACAGAAAAATGTTAATATATAAAAAGACTTGTCTGTATTATTTTAAAGTGATGCTTATTTATTATGCTTATTTTGTGTTATATTTACTAAAATTGCATCGTCAGTGATTTATGGGTGTGGTTTTGTACAAGTCATGCTTAGCTTGGCAAGTAGTTTTCTTTTTAGAAAAATTTATAGATAAATAAATAAATAAATAAATAAATAAATACAGGCTGCACATCAACAAAAAAAAATATATTTTAGCTTTTATTATAAAATTAACTCAACATATAAACCACTACAAACTTGTGAAGTGGCACATTAGACATAATCCCCTGAACATACAAAACATGCACGTGTATTCGAGGGGGGGAATGCTGCCTGATACATTCATGACAGTTTTTAGAGAAAAGTGACCAAGCACTAATTAAAGCTAGACCATATTCACTCAGATCACATCACACTCTGTAATGAACATCTTCACACTTAATTCATGTAAATATTTTAAGGATGAATACTATTATTTTGTTTACTCTTGATGGCTGCCTACCACCACACATCCTCTCTCTGCTAACAATTTGGAGAACTTATCCATCCTTCCATATTCCCTTGGATGTTTATGTGCTAGGATGTTTACTGAATATTAGGATCCACTGCGATGTCCATATTTCACAGGCAAACTAACAGATGATTTATGCCACTGGACTTTATTTCCCCCCCAACCTGTAGAGGTTATCGAGCCAACACCACATGGCTAGTGGCCTTGTTGATTCTGCTCAAGCATTTATTTAGACTGGGCATTCCTTCACAAACCTGAGAAAATTAGCTAAAGAGTCTGGTGTTTACGCAGACTCAATTTGTGTTTCGTGGCTGTGCACCCGATTATAAAGACAGCTCAAGCAGAAACACAACATAAGGATAAGATCTTGCTTTCCATAGCTCTGAATCAACGTTACCATCATTTGTGAAATCCAACAGTAGAAATGGTTTGACTGGAGCAAACACAGACTAGGCTTTACTTAATAGAAATGCCTGTGTCTATGCTTTACTCGGCACAGACCACAAAACAAATGAGCAGTTTAAAGTTTTCCCCCACAGCGCAAAAGATGGCGGTTTAGCATTTTTGTCAAGATATTATTTTCTATGTCTGTAGCAAAGAAAAACAAAAGTAATTGAATAAATACATGTCCAAAATTTAAGAAGCACTCTGAAAAGGAAGAGCTGATTCTATTACCTGTTATGAAAATTTGGTCACGTGGAAATCAAGACTATTTTACAGGCTAAGAACAAACTGGAGGGGGGGGAACCACTGACGTCGCAACATCAACCCAAACTGATTTAATCGTCTTATCGCAGACCTGGGAAAACAACCAAAGAGCATCCCGTAATAGAACAAAAGCCTGGGAACGATCTTATCAAATCTAGGAGTATTATAATAGTTGGGTAATTTTAGGCAGATGGCAAGACTATTCATCTAGACAGCAGAGATTACTGCATGCCTCTCCTTAAAGAGTCTGGTTTAAATGTGAATCGGGTTACAATACTTGGGCATAAAAATGCGTTTTTGTTGCACCACTCAGAAATTTGTGCACACGACATAGAATCGGTTTTATATCCAGAGTGAGTGTTCAATGGCTGATCAAACTGAAAACCAGCCAGTTATGCTCACTGGATAATCGACCGGTTCATCTAGATCATAAACACAATAAATCATTTAAAAAACAATTTTGGGTGATGCATGAATCAGCACACAAAAGAATCGTGCATTAATTTTTCTCTATCTCTACTAACTAGAGTTGCCACGAGCAAGAGCAGTCAAGACAGTTGCACCTGAACATTCACCTTATTGAAAGCCAACTCAATAGACATGCAACTTCTCCTCATAATGATTATAGAGGAAAGCCTAGCGGAGAGAGTTCAGAGAAGAATGACCAGACTGGTTTAAGTTGACAGGAAAGTAACGATATCTCAAACAACCATTCTTTGCATTGGTGGTGCGCAGTACACAACATGTCCAACCTTGAGGTGAAGAGCTACAGTAGGAGATGACCACACAACTGCAATCCTGTCAGCCAAGAACAGTGTGCAACAGGCTCACAAACCCTGGACAGTTCAAGATTGGAAAAGAACCAGGAATGTTTCCCTACTCCTCATGAATGAACGACTTGAACAGAATGAGTTTAGAGTTGCACTTAATGTTGTGGAGTGTCGTAAGAGAGCCATAAGAATCACCACTTATATTATAACAAGTTTGTTTTAATGACAATTTAGCAGAAAAAAA
Organism: Clarias macrocephalus; assembly: GCA_011419295.1. Classification (NCBI taxonomy): domain Eukaryota; kingdom Metazoa; phylum Chordata; class Actinopteri; order Siluriformes; family Clariidae; genus Clarias; species Clarias macrocephalus. The sequence goes on along the minus strand of JAAGKR010005421.1, from coordinate 46,169 downwards.
TTACAATGCTAAATAAAGCACAAAAACTGACTGCACAGTCTGATCCCTGGAGAAAGAGGGTTTCAGCAATAATCACAGCACCATCTTTACACCTAAGCCAGCTGCAGACTCAGCCATGAAACTACATACCATGAAGCCATGTGTTTCCTCTTTATATGGCCATATTTTACCCTAAAATATTACAGACATCATGGAGCTGGGCCGCCCTTAAAGCAGGAGAAGCATCTGCCCCTTCACACGAGCAACTCTTATTATACAAGGAGACGATGTAGAGTTATCCAGTCTGAGCTTCCATAGCATTGTTTAAGTACAATTACAATCATAGCACAGTTCAATTCTCAAATCCTTAAATCTGAATGGCCAAAGTGTGTTTATTCATTTTCTATTAGGATTTTATATTAATGCAAGTATTCCAACAGGCATGTGCAGAGCTGATGTGCAACATGATCCATGTCCATCACATCAACACTCACTCACTACAGGCAATTTGGAAAACCGCAATTTAGCCTAACCCGCATATCTCTGGACGAAACCAAAGCACGGGGATAAATTTACCCATTTATCCACCCATCCATCCACCCCTGTGATTTTGAGCTCTGCCCACAAACAAGATCAGTTCAGAGTTTTTAGACCAAGACGTCCGAGAGTCCCTGCATCATCCAGAAACCGTGAATCCTGGCGATGTCACGGTCACCCATGGACAACTTTTCTGTGTGGGACTGACTTATTGGCCCAAACTGTCTAATTCTCTCCCTTCTCAATCACAGTGACCCTAACTAGTCATAGGCATTCGGGAGCTCTTGCATGCAGAAGAGGATGGCTAACACTTTCCTCTGAGTATATTACACAAAGATGTGGCTGGCTTCACATGTCTCAGAAATAGCATGTGAGAGGCTTTACCCTCGTCCACTAGTACAGGCCATAGAATTAGGAAACCTGACTTGAGAGTGAGAACTGGCCAAGACTAACATTAAAAATTATTTTCAAATATCAGCGAAAAGTCCCTGTATCAGTGTGGACCAATATATGAAAATAAAATTAATAAAAATGCCTTAACCATAGACTTCAACACCATTGCTAAATATTAAAGCATCTCTGGAGACACACAAATTCTGTCATAATATATTCAAAACTTCAAGCATCGTCTGAAACCAGCCAGTGGCATCCTACTGGTATGGTAACACATTTTTTCCCCCAAACTATAAGAAACATCAGATTTGAAATATCTATAAACATATGTTTCAAACAATCTTACAAAAGTAGGAGGGGGGGGGGGGGTTCAAGTCAAACCAGGAAGTGCAGAATAACAAAAGACAGTTATGACAGTAAAAACTCCTTCTTTTGTCTACATAAACCCCTCCTACGCTAATGCACATATCCCAATGTTTCACTAGTGCTTGAATACCATCAAACGAGAAAGTTCTCAGTACAGCATTTGCATGATCAGCCTGCCTGTTTCACTTCTGGAACGATTCATGCAGAAATGGCTTGGAACAAGGTTGGAACTGTGTGTTATGCAACATATCTGTCTACAAAATAAAGTATCAACAACAATTCCTTGTTAAATACTTAGCTTACGTTGCAGTTCAGGTAATCCTCCTCTTACAACAAGAACGATGAAGAAACAAGATAAGATGCTGAAACAGCTGGATCTCAAAATGCTGGATTTTTATGCGGATGTGCTGGATACTGAAGATCAGCTGTCACGACTGAGGTTGATAATCGAAAAGTTTAACTTTATAAAAAGCCATTTCGTTTTTCCAGTGCACAAGGAACGCAGGTACTTGCACAGCCCAAGTACAATGTGATAACTCCACGTTATTATTGCTGCACAATACCGCTAAAAACTTTGGGATCATTTACTCCATTGTCGTCCCTGATTTTTCTACATTGTAAAACAATGTTGAAGGCGTCCAAAATATGCAATAATATCCTTTGAACAGTTAATATTAAGATATATCTGCTACTCATGATCTGTAAAGCCTTCATAACACCTCTAATCTGAGGAGTTGTTTGTTAATTGGTGATTTTTGAGGCGGTTAACACTAAATGAACAACTTCTCTGGAGAAGAGGTAGGTTTTGGTCTTACATTCTTGGGATGGTCTTCATGAGAGCCAGTTTCATCATGGTGCTTGATGGGTTTTACAAAAGGACTTGACAATACTGTTCTTGCAAAACCTATTCCAGAAGGGCTGGCCTCTGTATCTTAAAATAACAACGGACTATTGTTGTTACAAAATTACCTAATTCCATATGTGTTATTTCATAGTTTTGAAATCCCCAGTATTGTCAAAACAAAAAAAAAACAAAGAAAATTGTAAGTGATCCCAAACTTTTGAGCGGTAGTGTATATCGTTGTTGACAAATTTTAAAATGAACACAGATATAATTTTGTAGCAATATCATGTTCAATGAAACGCAAGCACAGTTGTGAGCTGTTTTAATCTTTGAGGGATTTGTTTTATAAAGCAATGTTACCTGGATAGAAAGCATATTCCAAGCTGTCAGTAAGGACTCGCTCAGGGCGTCCCGCTATTGTTTTGGAGAAAATTTGACCCCAAAGTCTGGTTTATTTTGATTAGTGACAACACAACCATTCTGCGCTCTGGAACCATACCAAAGTCCACTTGAAGAGGTGGTCTCAAGTACGATACGGAATACTCGGGCATGGATTGAATCAGACATGGAAGCTAATTGTACCAGAGAACAGAAGCAGTTCGATGTTTAGAAACGACATCATCAGTGGCGTCTGACTTCTCTGAAATCTCCATGTGCATGTAGTACGTGCCAATCTCATCCTCTGACCTACACAGCCATAGTTGATAAAGTAGAAAGGCATGCAAGAGCTTTGTTCTCAACATTTTTTTCTGAAATATGAATATTATCATTATAATGCAAATATAAAAAAAACCCTCACTCCCTCCCTCCCTAAACCGCTTATCCTGTACAGGGTTTCAGGAAGCACCTAGGCACGAGGCGAAGAACACCCTGGACAAAGTGCTGATCCATCAGAGGGAACACTCGCACGCACACTACGTGCAATTTTGGGAACGCCCATTAACCAAATCTGCACGCCTTTGTGCAGGAGGAAACCGGAGTACCCAGAGGAAACCCACTGAGCACACGAGGAAAACATGCAAACTCCATGCACACAGACCTTGAGGCGGGAATCCCTTGATTCGGTGCGATGCCACGGGGCTGACCACTACGCCAGAGTCAGTAAAGATTTCTCTGTCAAATAAATACTTTGCAATTAACAATAAAAGCAATAAAGTAAAAAAAGAATTAAATATAGGACCTAGGACCCAAGCAGTTTCATAAAACTAGGATGCATAATGAAGTAGCTCACTAGACATGCACAGTACCTAATTATGCTCTGGGCTTGTGTGTGTGTGTGTGTGTGTGTGTGTGTGTGTGTGTTAGGGGGGAAATCACTACTGTAGGTCTCCAATCTTCATTTTTGCAGGAATCCAGCACAACAGAATGGCCTGGTCTCTCAACCTAAATGTGTTCGTTTAGACGAAACCTGGTTTTACTGGGGAGGGAGGTTAAAAAAATAATAATAAATAAAAAAAAATAAAAAAACATCGACGAGGGCACAAAGCCATCATTCCGTGCGGTTTGGGTGGGTCACTGGGGCATCTCTGACTGCAGGGCTACAACAACAGCGCTAACGCTAGCTAACGTTACCCGTCATACACACATACACGCGCGCACTGTAGGCCTTTATTTTAACGGCTTTTATCGGATTTTAACGTCCAAGGGAGGCAAACCGAGCAATACGGACACGATATAAAACAAAGACATAGCGTCAAACAAAATGGGAAAATGACTAAAAGAGTCTTACCTGCTTATTTTCTGAGCGAAGGCGCGGCGCTCAGCCATGGCTGTGGCCGCTAACCGACTGCTTGTGCGCGGATTCCCGAAGAGCTCAGGGGATAAAACGGGAGAAACGGATAAAGGAAAGTACCGTAAAGCATCGACAAGATGCGCAGCCCCGAAACACAAACCTTACGCACAGCTCCAAAAGCAGTCTGTCTCTCTTAAATAGATTGTTAAACACTGAAATGTCATCGTTAAACACTTCAAATACGTGTTCGAACTCGTCCTAATATGTTTAAGACGTGAAAACCAGAGTAGATTTTGGGTTCTGACGGGACACCACTGTTCAGTACGGTAACTGGAGAAACTGGAAGAAAATAGTGTCATAAATTCAGTCTAACAAACGTAATTATAACTAGGACCAAACTAAAATAGACCAGAACGTAGTGATTAGTTTCTGCTACACTTATATAAATTCTGTGTGTGTTTGTTCTGTAGGAACAGAGCGTTAGCAGATGCGCGTGCACTAGTGCCTGACTCACATCCTGTCTCCATACAGTAACAATGGAACCGGAAACTAATAGAGCTCTATGATGTGTGAAGTGCATCCGAGGGAAACACACAGGTCTGGCACGGTGGCTTAGTGGCTAGCACTGTCACCTTGCACCTCCAGGGTTGAGGGTTTAGATTTCTAGTCTGAAATCAAATTCATGGAGTTTGCATGTTCTCCCCGTGCTTGGTGGGTTTCCTCCGGGTACTCCGGTTTCCTCCCACAGTCCAAATACTGTACATGCAGATTAGGCAAAATCGGTGTTCCCAAATTGCCTGTAGTGTGTGAATGAGCGTCTTAGTGTGTGAATGTGTGCCTTTTGATGGATTGGTACCCTGTCCTGGGTGTACTCCTGGAATAGGCACCAGGCCTAAAAGTGGTATAGACGATGAAAATGAGGGAAAAAAATACAATCCCATCTGTGACTGATGGTACTTACGGTACCTAGTAACCTATTGTAAGGATCTATCTAATAGGGGCGGGAGTCACCAGGGACTATCATGATAACCGTGATAATTTTGAAGATTTTATTGCGATTCTATAATTACAGCTCTTTGACCCTATTTGCTTCTACACACAGGACGCAGTGCTGCCTGCCAGTGCATGAATAGTTTATAGTGCCACATTTAGGATTATAGAGTAACTGTACCATTTTACCACTTCAAATGCAAAAATACATACATTTGAAAATCTTTTTTAAAATATCAATTTTGGATCCAGCGTGGTGTTAAATTAATTGCTACACATCACCAGAACGTTTTTTCCCCCCATGTCTACTATCAGGTGACAGAAACTTTAAAGCAAATCCAAAATGCCAAATGCCTAAATGGAAATTTAATGAAAAAGAAAGAAAGAAATAGTCATATATACATATATATATATATATATATATATATATATATACACTGCCTGGCCCCCAAAAAAAGTCAGGGTCAAAGGGTCAAATTATTGAGCTGCATCGAAGAGATTTAAAATTAGTGCAACTGGGTTGAAAACCCTACAACACATTATGAAAACCTGAAAGGATAGTGCCAAACCATAAACTATGTAATAAATGTGAGAGAAAAAATCATGAATGGAGATCACTTAAACACTTGGTGAGGTTACATGTTTAAAAAAATCAACAGTATAACCTATAGCTATGTTTAATATTGAAAGTAAAAGCATTTTCATATGCACACAGTGTGAAGAGAACTTACAGGATTGGGACTAAACAGTTGTGTGAACCTATGAAAAGCAATTGTTAGTAAGATTAATCAGAAAAAACGGCTTCAATTTGCTAGAGACGATAAGATTTAACATTGGAGCAATGCAAAAAAAGATCATGTGCTCCTATGTGTACAGATAGACCCTGTTCCAAAGACATGGATGTATCAAGGTACAGTAAGAAGGCAAGCACATGAAGAGATGCATCCATCATGTATAGTGTCCAGTGGACAAACCTCTGAGGCAGTGTTATGATCTGGAGTTGTTTGAGTTGGTCAGGTCTAGATTGAGAAATATCATATGGCAATAGATTGAAGTCACCTGATGACATGAATGTACTGAATGACCAGGTTTATCACATCTATGGAGTTTTTCTTCCCTGCTAGCATAGGCATACTCCTAGAATCAAATCGTGAATGAGTGGTTCTGGAAGCATGAGGCATCATTTTTACACACAAACTGGCCAACACACTGTGCACTGTAATCAAAGCAAAAGGCGATTGAATGCAATCATGTGACTTTTTTTTGCCTTTTTTATATTTTATTGATATACCTCTAAATACAGATGGGAGAAGGAATCAATCTGGTTATTTATTGTCATTCGTTTCTGTTGCAGTGTCCTGTGTGGTAAGAGTAATTATTTTCCACAGTAAGTTTTTTGTAGAATTGTAACAAAAATGTAATATTGAATCATGATACTAACAGAAATGCAATACAAATCAGATTGCCAGCTGGGTATTTGATAATATTGTATCGGGTGGTCCCTGGTGATTCCCAGTGCTACCTGTATCTCTAATCATATATGTATAATAGCTTTGGCTGGCAACTACACACTGAATCCTATTGTACTGTACGTGTCCAGTGAGATACTGTACTTAATTAATCTACTTTTTTGTCAACTTTTTTAGAATTGTTCATTGAGTGTTCAGATTACATTTCAGACTTGCTGACTTGCAATCATGGAGTCCTGCCTATAGATATAAAAATTTTGCCTAGGTAAGCAAGGACACACATCCATCCCAAGGTTGCATCACATTTGCCTCTTGAAAATTAAATATATATATATTTTTTAATCTGATCTCCTTGATAGGCCAGTCTTAGCCCCCAAGGGCTTAGTCTGTCTTTTCCTTTTTAACTAATGTTAAATAAGAAAGCAAAAAACTATTTACAGAATAAGCAATGCCACCTTGTAATTTCAGGATCCCCGGGTTCTTTCCTTAGCTCTATCTGCGGACATTCTGTGCATGTTCCCTGTGCATGTCTGTGTGGGTCCCCTCCCAGTTCCCAAACTTCCCACATCATAAAAACATGGTGTTGGTTCCATCAAATGGGACTGCTGTCCCACCTAGGGTGTATTCTCACCTCACACCCAGTAGTTTGCAATATATTCAAAAATAAATGTGTGTGTTATGCTTAGTATAAACCTCAGAATAGACCAGAATATTCATATTCAAAACATTTTATAATTAATTTTCCACATTTCATACATTTTCCAAAACAATTAAAATTAAATTTTATCCTGTATAAGGTCACAGTGAGCCTGGAGCCTATGGGCACTAGGCAGGGGTCACCCTGGACAGGGTGCCAGTCCATCGCAGGGCACAACAGGCAAAATGGGAGCACCAGTTAGCTTAATCTGCATGTTTTTGGACTGTGCAAGGAAACCTGGAGGAAACCCACCAAGCACGGGGAGAAAATGCAAACTCCATGCACACAGACCCTGATGCAGAAATGAATTTGTACATTTATAGTACAATAGTTCTGTCTCTGGCCATATTATTTTCATATTATATATATATATATATATCATATTATATATATATATATATATATAATGTTTATAGTGTGTATAGTCTGACAGCTTTAACTTCCTTCAACTATTTTATTTTTCTTTTCTTATCATTCTTGATTTCTCATGAATCTTTAAACTTGACTTTATTACCAAAGAAAAATCCATGCAAATATACGTGACTCAAACGTGCCCCCTAGTGGCGTCAAGGTGAAGCGCGTCGAACTCAAAGTCTCGCGAGATTTCACAGAACATCGAGGTCGTTTCCTCAAAATGTAAACAAAAGTGACATGCAGGAGATATGAACAGATAAACCTCTCAAAGCATGTGAACAGGTACAGTTGTTTGTATTCAGTACATACTAACTACATTATCAGTAAAGCAGTTTATAATTGACATATTTAGCATTCCGGTGCTGATGTAATGATTTTCGGAAGTGTTTTAACAGTTGACGTTAGCTTAGGGGCTAAACTGTTAAACTAGCTAGCAAGCAAATCTTAAATGAGTAAAAAAAATAGATTTTTGTTAAACCAAACTTTGTTGATTATGTCTCATATTTGGTCTCTTTTGTGTGTGGATAGATTTTAAGTTCTTTTTAGATATTCTGTGCGAATTATTCAGGCTTAAAGGCAGTTTTATGCACAACTGCATCCACCTGAGAGGCAGGCCTATAGATAGATAGATAGATAGGTTGACAGACAGGTAGATGGATGGATAGATGGGTTGACAGACAGGTAGATGGATGGATAGATGGGCAGACAGGCAGGCAGAAACATAGATTGGTATGACAGGCACATAGATAAATTTATAGATTGATAGATGGATAAACAGGTAGATAGATGGATGGGTATAGAGATAGATAGATAGACAAGCAGGCAGTCAAATAGACAGACCTATAGATAGATAGTTAAATAGATAGATAGGTTGACAGACAGCCAGGCAGGCAGATAGACAGACCTATAGATAGAAAGATAGACAGACAGGCAGGCAGAAAGTTAGATAGAAGAAAAAAAACTCTCTTCCCAGTTGTGTTTGTAGTAACCTAGTATTCCCAGTATAAGTATCTATCCAGTGATGTAAACTTTAAAGCACTTTTTGTAAGTCGCTCTGGATAAGAGCCAAATGCCTAAATGACAGACCTATAAATAGATAGGTAGATAGGTTGACAGACAGACAGTCAGATAGACAGACCTATAGATAGATAGATAGATAGATAGATAGATAGATAGACAGATAGATAGTGAGAGACAGATAGATAGATGGCTTTATTTGTCCCAGAGGAACATTTACCTGTAACAGCAGCACAGAGTGTACCATAGTAATTTACCCTTAAAAATTAAACTATTAGCTAAAGAAACTAAATTAGTCAAGATCTATCTGCACAGTGTGGGCTGAAGTGTGCGGACGTGCATCGTCATGCAAGATCACAGCGCCCTTGGATGGCAGTTCTCTGCATTTAATAAATTAATGTTTAGGCTTCAGCTCTTCAATCAGCATTCCACTGTAACGGGCACTGTTTATTGTTGAAGCTTTTTCCTGATAATGTTTGAATCCTGACCTTGGCTTGCAGATATCCAAATACTTCTATTTATGATCTTCTGTGAGTTGTTTTGGGACCAGGTACACCATCAGACCACAGTAAACAAATTACTGCACGCTGGTCTACAGTAGCATCCATTTTTGCTCACACCGCAGTTACAAATGAACTGATGTAACAAATTCACACCTGCACAGCTGTGACTGGGAAAACAGTAGCCTTAAATGAAAAGCACTGATAAGACAGTGAGGGCAACAGAAGTTTTAATATAACCGAAGTGCTGATCATTTTTCACACACCCTCGTGTATATAGAGTATATTATACCCTATAGTACATATACTCTCTCTCTCTCTTTCTCTTTCACTCCCATAGGCATTTGGCCGTGTGTGTGGTGATGGGTCCCGATTCGTGTGTGAAGAAATGGAGATTAAAGGGAACGACGAGGTGGAGAAAATAAAGTCTAAGTTCATGTCGGCATGGAACAATGTTAAATACAGTAAGTAACCCCACCCCAGGTACAGGCTGTGCCCTAAATCAAGCTATTATAGAAGTGTGAATTATTGTCACCTTATACGGTCACTGTCTGACTGATTAGAAAAGAAATTCTATAACAGCAGCTCTGACAGTAACTCAAGATAAATAACAGGCTTCTACTCCGATCAGCCATAACATTAAAACCACCTGCCTAATGTTGTGTAGTTCCCTTTGTGTTACCAAAACCTCTCTGGCTTCCTCCCAAGTCCACCTCTAAAGGCGTGCCATGGTATCCTGTACTAAGTCTTAAACAGTAGATCTTTTAAGTCCTCTAAATTGAGAGACGGAGCTTTCATGGATCAGACTTATTTGTCTAGAGGTCTCGTTCAGGTTGAGATCTGGAGAATTTACAGGCCAGGTTAACACCTTGAACTCTTTGTCATGTTCGTTAAACCACTTGTGAATATGTTTTTTTAATTTTAATTTTTTTATTTTTAAGTCTGGTAGGGCGCATTATCCTGCTGAAAAGAAATACAAATACTGTTGCAATGAATTTGTGTACTTGGTCTAAAACTAAGTTTAGGAAGGAAGTATGTGTAAAAGAAGTATCCACATAAATGCTCAAGGCCTAATTGTCTAGCCATTACAATTTGACAGATATTTCACTAGTGCTTGGATATCATGAAGGTAGAAAGTTTTGAGCAATGGCCGCTTTCCGTCAGAAATTCTGGCCTCCCAGGAACTCATTTAATGCTCCAAATATGTGGAAATGGCTTAGAGTGAGGTCAGGACTGTACGGGGGTGTGTGGCAAAAACTCCCAACCGAGTTCCTGTAATGTGCACGTGGTGTTGGTGAATGATTGTGTGTACATTTCACATGTCTCTTCTGCAAGTTGGTGACAAGTTATCCTTTGATTTTTCAAAGATCACGTTTTCCACTCTCTGAATGTTCACAGGATCGTTATTCATGGGCGTACGGCCTTCTTTAAAATGTTTACACCATACAAATGTTTTTCCGCAGTTAAGAGTCTGATCACTGTGATGTACAGTATTTGAAGTCTTCGATAAACATCAATCAGTTTTATGCCTTTATTCATGAGAAAAATCAATCATCACAAATCCCGGTTTGACTTGAACACCCTGTGTAAATTCCAGAGAGTCGAAATATCACTGATAAAGGGAGCCAATTTGTTCCTTTGTTTAATGTAACTGTCAATAGATTAAAGTTTGATGTATTGTTCTTTAATTAGTAAAAACAGCATTGCTGAGGTAAAAGAGGAACAAAAAACATGCACCAAAACATTGTTGGTTATTTTCCTATAACAGCGCATCACAAAGTGTTTCATTCCTTTTTTTTTTTTTTGATTTTTCCCCGATTTTTCTCCCTAATTTAGTCGTGTTCAATTCCTCCCCGTCACTAGGGGGCTCCTACATTAAGGCTATTACTACCACTCAGCCGGGAGGGAGAAGACTATCACGTGCTTCCTCCGAACCACGTGACGCCAGCCCGACGGCATCTTTTCGAACTGCTCACTCGCGCACCGTTGGGGGCAGCGTAACACACTCGTAGGACAGCGCTATCAGCTCCTTCTGCTTGCGTGAGCTCACAGACGCCCGTGATTGGCTGTAGAGCCGTGATTAATGTGGGAGCACCAAGTACCTCTCATCCCTCCCCTCTGAGAGAGCTCGGCCAATCAGCTCTCTCTAGGCCTCTCGCTGCGAGAGCTTACAGCATCACCCGGGATTCGAACCGGCGATCTCCGTATGATAGGGCGAGCGCTTTTACCACTGCGCCCTCTCGGCGGCCCTGTGTTTCATTCCTTACATTATGTCATACTTGTTCAATATGTTCTCTTCTTGTTGTTTTTTTTACAGGTTGGGCTCTGAAAACAAAGACTTCTTTCAGTCGCAATTCTGCAGTCTTTGTACTGGGGAAATGTTATCACTTCAAGGCAGATGGTAATAGAAATGATACCAACACATACATATTATTATATTAACAATGATTAATACATTTTTTACTTTCTGTCCCATGATTGTGAAGTCGTGTTGGCTGCTACTTTTTCACAGATGAAGACAGTCCCACGGATAGCTGCAGCACAGACGACCTTGACGAGGATGCTGTCACGGGCAACGTGGATGGATTTCGAAGGGATTTTGCTTCCCGGATCTGGCTCACTTATAGGGACGAGTTCGCTGTGCTGCCAGCATCGAGCATCACCACGGACTGTGGCTGGGGCTGCACTCTCAGAGCCGGGCAGATGATGCTGGCTCAGGCGCTTCTACTGCATTTCTTGGGTAGAGGTGAGTTCCATCTCTTAGCATTAGGCTGGCAGCATTAGGCGTCGACTTGGGTTGATTGGAGGTTTGCAAAACTTGTATGTTAGATCCTTATGGATGTGACATTTGGACTCGTAGTGGTAAAGAAAAAGCCTCAAAGCATTAGAACTCAAGAGCTGGGATGAAATGTTGCCATTCTACAGATTCCAAGATAACACAAAGTTATATATATATAGCTATATATAGCTTATTAGAGCAATCTATCAAATAGCTGATTATTAATAAGTGTCCCATCATTTTCACAAAGCCACTGCAGGTTTAAGGTATGAGCGGACTATTTTATGTAAATCAGAAACTCTGTTATATACAACACTAGCATAAGTTCAGGATTAAACTTGGGACCCTGCAGCTGTAAGCTGGCATCGCTAGCATCCCATCCATAGTGTATTTTAGCCTTAAACCTCGTGTTCCCTATATAGCCAAATGATAAGCGGTGTCTCTTACGACTGACCATGGGTAATAATCAATAAACTGAACATCTGGTCTGACTCTGTTTTATGTCCTCCATTCAGAAAACAACGTTTAAGAAGAAGTTAAGCAGTGACGAATTTGAAATATGGCATAGGAAGTATAGAACAGGATATAAATCCTATTTATTGATCAATTATACAATGTCATTAGGTTAATGTTTCAGAATCAGACCCTTTATGACCCTTTATGCCAGGATTAGCCCCATCACTTAGGTGCCCACTCTGTTTATAAGGAGAAAATGCAGTAAAAGTGAAATACCGACCACACTGAATCTTATAATTGGACTATTCTTTAAGTTAGTAGCCCTCCTCATTAAAAGTCAGATTTAAATATGGCTAGGTAATTTATAGAAACTTTATACGAGAAACTTTTATACGAAAGACTTTTCTCTCGTACTCGATCGCTCAGTATAGACATTTCCTGGTTATTTTAATTAGTTTTAAATCATTTCTGAATTAAAGTCACCTCCCAGGATGTCAGTTTAAACAGATCTTTGGTTTTTTGGCTTGTTGTCGATGCTCTCAGACTGGAACTGGCCTGACGCACTGACCTTGGAGCCTCTGGACACTGAGACATGGACAAGCAGCGCAGCGCGAAAACTGGTCGCCTCTTTAGAAGCTTCATTCCAAGGAGACAGGTCAAGATTCCCAGAACCTTTATACCGGCGCCAGTGTGGGGCAGAAGAGGCCGACGCTCACCTGAAAGAGGTGTATCACCGCACTATTGTGTCCTGGTTTGGAGACACTCTCTCTGCCCAGCTCGGGGTCCACAGGCTGGTCCATCTGGGTATGACCTCAGGGAAAAAGGCAGGAGATTGGTACGGCCCCGGAGTAGTGGCACACATACTCAGGTTGGTCCGGCCGCTCTGGTAGTGTGGTAACAAATGTCAGGAATCATTGTATGCGCGGTAAATATTTTGCTAGCTGTGTATTTTGTTTTGTTTGTGATAAAAAAATATCTATACTGTATATTCATAGCTAGTAATTTCCTGTTTGTGATTTTATTTAAGGAAAGCTGTGGAAGAGGCTACAGACCCAGAACTGCGAGGTGTGACTGTTTATGTGGCGCAGGACTGCACAGGTATGGCTAATAATTCAAGTGCCCTATTCAAACGATTTCCTCAAAAAATATAACCTACTGATAAATGATGAGTAAGGAATAAAACACACTGCTATGAGATGTGCTAACGGCAGACGTCCAGTTATCTCAGATACCGCCGTGTTATTGATTATCTGCAGTGTACAGCGCTGATGTTATTGAGAGTCACTCAGCACAGGGGGACACACGCGCGGTCCCCCGGGGAGCGGTCACTGACAACAGAGCCGTCATCATTCTCATCCCTGTCAGACTGGGCGGAGAGAGGATTAACCCTGAATACTTGAACTTTGTCAAGGTAAGATCTGATTTTATACATCATGAAATATTTTCCTGATTTTCTACCTAATTTTGTTGTATCCAATTCCAACACGTCACTAAGGCTACTACTTTCAACCATGACTGGCTGTAGAGCCGTGATTGATGTGAGAGCTCTAAGTACCGCCCAACCCACCCTGCTGATAGAGCTCGGCCAATCAGCTCTCTCCAGGCCCCCAGATGGAGGAGGCTACAGCATCACCCAGGGATTTAAATTTTATATATTTTTTTAAGATCAGAAATCCATTTGTACTCTAATGGCAGGTCTGTGCCCGTATTTACTAATCATCTCACAGTAGGAAGTCGCTCCTAAGTGGCAAAAAAAGCCACAGAGTGAGTTAGCTCATTTAGAGTTACCCGCTTCAGAAATCATGAATTAACAGCACGTCAGATTAGATCTTATCGTTATGAAACAGCAGACACATCTAAGTGTCGCCTGTTTAAAGGAGATCTAAAGAAGATTGGATGTCTTCAGTATCGTTTTACTGAAAATCAGGTGTCTTTGTGTGTCTTTGTGACACACAAAGACACTTTAGCATCGCCAGTCAACCTCTTTGGAATCCCACACAGACAGACGGACAACGCTCAGGATCGAACCCCATATTCAAGAGCTATGAGGCAACATCACTGCCTTCTGTGCCACCATACCACCCTGACACATTTTACTATATTTTTTTTTTTTTTATCATTTTACTTTTACAAAAGTAAATAAAAGTTCATCAGCAGTATCTCAATGTCTTCTGTGCTGATCCTCTGCAGAATTTTTATTTTTTAGGCTTATCTTCTGTGTATGTACAGTAAATGTTTTCGTCTCACATCTGAGCAGTTAAACCTCTTTTCCAGTTAGTCAATGGTCTCATTTATCATTCATGTGGGAATGTTGTGCATAATGTTTTCACATTGGAAAACAAACTAAACAGTCCTACCTGTTTTACAAATGTTTGTATTCGCGTGCATATTCTGATGAATGCTAGTTATCTGTAAATGACTGACTTTTTTCATAAAACGCACAGCTAAATTCACACCCAGGATGTTGAATTATCGCCCAAGGACCAACCTCCCATTCTGGTAAAGGAGAAGTGCCAAAATGTGCAGTTCCTTGAATGTCCACTGGGGGCTGTCCAAAGTGAGTCAACCTCATAGACTCTCATGTTAAATGGGCAGTCTAGACAGAAATACAGAAATAAATAGGGTTACAGCCTGGTACAAAAAAATGTTTTTGGTTGCATAAGCTAGAATCCCCATTCATGAAAACTGTACGCGGGTGAAGTTTTATGTAACTCATCAGGTAAAATTATGTTAATCCATAAAGTTATGCATAATTAGGGGCGTGGCTGATTTGGGAGTCCAACCGCTAACTGTCTGCTATGAAACACTCTAGCTAACCAGCTTAAGTGGAATCATTGTAGTTTAACCTGCCACAAGAATTGTAAGAGTTGACACAGGATGCCGTGTAGGGTATGGATGACGGAGTTCTATCCAGTCTATTCACGTTAATAAATTAAAGTTGGCCACCATAGCATTTTAGCTAAGCTAAAACTAAGCCCTCAAGCTTGGGGGTGGTAACTGAGTTAGTTAGGCGTGTTCTAAACAACAGACAGGCTCTGTTTGTTTAGCCCATTAGCCCATGTATGGATTAACCAGGATTTAGGCGGAGTCAGCTCCTGTCAAGATGGTGACGACCAGAGTTCCCAAGGATGAGCTTCAAAACCGCTCTCCAGGAAAACTATATGTGATGTCACGGAGGGCTTTGTCCAGTTCTTTTTATACAGTCTATGATAACACCCTACCGTGTTTATATACAGTAGGTCCAGCTGAACTCATATGAACTCTGAAAGTGTTGAAAGCACTGGGGATTTTAATGTGCAGCTGATTTGCAGTACATTTAGTTACAAAGTTGCGTGAAAGTCTACTGGAGACAGCAGAACGGTAATTGATCGGGGGAAAGGTGCTTGTAAACTGTGTGCGCGTGTTGAGACGCCGTAATTCTTCCTCGTTTTATAGAGTACCATTCCTTTTTTCCTGATTGAATTCCTTGTTTTATTTGTTATAATTCATGCTTTTGTTTTGTGATCAGCTTTTTAAAAAAAGTTTAAATGAATTCAATTTGTGTGTGCAATTGAAATAAAGACACGACTTCAACTTGACAATGCAATCTGTATATAAAATGACTCAGTTGCGCCAGTTGTGATGCCGATCAATCGAGGCTCATATTAGTGTCTTCTAGCACATAAAATTGAGAAAAACTCAGCAGCTCTCATTGGACGCAAAGGCTTACTTTAATTATTTACATAAATAACAGATTTCTAGTGTAGATACTCCTATAACTATTCACAAATAAATTTGTTATTTAAAACCCCTTGTATCTTCGGTGGCATAGTGGTTAGCACCGTGGCTTCACACCTCTATAGTCCAGAGAGTCTGCATGTTCTCCTCATGCTTGGTGGGTTTCCTCTGGGTTCCCCTGTTTCCTCCCACAGTCCAAAGACATTCACATTATGCTTAGAAATTGTCCATCATGTGCGAGTGTGTGCGCAATGGATTGCCACACACCAGGGTGTACCCCACCTAATTTCCCATAGTCTTCTGGAATAGGCTCCAGGATTTCCATGACCCTGTACAGGAGAAGCAGTATAGAAAATTAATCAATGTAAATCTCTGTGTATGGGTTGTTGGATGATGTAAATGCTCATTTTGCCGCTTTTTATGAATTTTTAGTGTTTAAACATCTGTCTTGTTTAAAATGATTAAAACAATTCCTTTTCCCAGGCCATCCTGAGCTTGGAATACTGTCTCGGTATCATTGGCGGGAAACCCAAACAGGCCTACTACTTTGTTGGATTTCAAGGTGCGTCTCTTAATCCAGGCTCGTTTCTGCATAATTTGCAAATACTGAACAAGTTTTAAAGGACTCTGCAGATAAATGAACCTCATCGCTGAAGCTCAGCTTATTTTATGATGGATAGTGCTCCATCCATCATGCACGAACATCTGTGCCACCCAAAGTAGCCCATTCTCCATCACCTTGATCTGCGAGAAGGAACCTTCAGTTGTACATGCTAGCAGTCAATATTTACCCATTTACATTTTAGCAATTTAAAACCCGGCTGATGACAAGCGATGCATTTTCCCTGCCAGGTCTGACCTGCCACACGCATCTATCATATGCAAATGATGCAATATAATTGGATGTTTGTGAAAGTAATTTTCCTGCACCAGAAAAAAGAAAAGAAATTAAATGACAGTCTTGTTCGCTGTATAACGGATGCGCTCATGCAACTAGATTGGAATAAAAATAAAAAAAAGTTTAATCCATTCCAGTTTGTGAAGGACTAAGCGGGGAAAGAAGAAAAAAAATCCCTGCTGGGGTTCATTTGTTAGAATCCAAAGACAATCTGTGCATGACTTTGAGCTGCTCTGCATAGAAATTGAGGAAGGATATGCATTATTATAACCGTGGTGTTTTTTTGGAATAACTTGTCTTTTGTTTTGTCCTTGCAGATGACAGCATGATTTACATGGACCCTCATTACTGTCAGTCTTTTGTGGATGTCAGCACAAGCAATTTTCCTCTGCAGGTAATGTGGAATTGCAAAAAAGCTGACCGCTGCCTAGTGATGTGAATTTAATAGTTTCTGTTAGTACTTAAGGGTATGAATTTTAAAGAAGCCCTCTGCACTCAATTACCGAACACACGGGAGTCGATTTACACCTCTATCTGACATCTAGGACATGTCTCGTGCAAAAATAAGGCAAGCAGAATTTAAAATATGTTCCGTTAGATATATCAGCTCTTTCCTACCCTGCTAGTGTGTTAGACTTTTTTTTTTTTTTTTTTGTGAGCATGATAAAATGTTTTTACATTTTTGTAAGCAGTAAAAATGCAGCATGACAGCCTGAAATACTGATCCATTTCTTTGGCCTGTCTGTCACAGCTGTTTAAACTAGAAAGTTTTGGGGGGAAAAAATAATTTTTTTGAAAACACATTTCCCTCGGCCAAGTTGAGGCTTTTATTTGTTCTGTCGGGTTCACATGGACATGTGAGGATTTTATTTTGCTGCTTAGAGGAAGACCTGTAGTCTGGTGAATATTATTCTCCTATAGCACAAGATCGCATTTAGTATTATAATGTAATTCTTTAATATATTTACTTTTTTTTTTTTTCCTCAGTCATATCATTGTCCATCACCAAAGAAGATGGCTTTCATTAAAATGGACCCAAGCTGCACTATTGGGTTCTACTCCAAAAGTGTTGAAGATTATGAAAGAATCAGTACAGAGCTGTCAAAGGTGAGTGAAACTCGTCATTGTAAAGGAAACGACTGTGTAGGTTGTAATCAATCTGGAAGCATTGGCAAGGTATAAAGTGTATTATACTCTGGTTTAAAAGTAGCCATGTCAGTGTTTCAAAGGAAAACTAGTGTCAGGTAATTATGGATAGATTATTTGTTATCTCAAATCTTTTATGGAAGACTACAATCAGCTGCAAATCCTCTCCCTAACAAATACTTTATCTTAAATACTTTATATAAATACAGTAATACAGAATATATCAATAAAACAATAGAATTTGACAAATATTCTTTATACTACAACTCTGCTGCATTCTGATCAGTCAGAAGTTGATTAATTTACTACAACAGCAGCTCTGACAGTGGTGTCAGCCGTAATTCAACTCAAGATTCAAGATTTATATTAACGCTCTCTTTCTAACAAGCTGTTGTTTCTATAACTTACACCGCGGTCAGCATGGTGGACACATCAACAGATGTACACTACATATAATTGTTCATATCGGGAGGTTTTCTTTGAGGAGATGTTTATTTAAACACTTTGAAAGGAGTCTTCAGTGTCAGCACTTTATAACAGTCAGTGATAAAGTTGTACCCTTATACATATTGGAGATTATACGATATAGGAGAGATAGTAACTCTCTTATAAGAAACATTTTAAAATATATATATTTTTATCTATTTATATATATATTTATTCATTCATTTATTAATTTATTTTGTCTTAACGAATTTAAACGGGGAAATAGAGGCCAGTGATGGAGCGCCTGTTTGCAGCTGTTATAAAGGAGAACAGGAACTAACTAGTTTGACGAATGTTAAAAATCACTTTAAGCTAACTACTGTATAAATAGATTAAATGATAAACACAATGTTTTATTTTGTTGGCAGAACGTTGTGGTAGGAGCAAGTTTTTCTAGGAAAATAATCTTTAAAGTAAACTTCAGCAGCACATCACTTCATCGAAGATCATTTTTCCTTTAACAGTCATGTTTTATGTTTTATTCCTTTCAACTTGTAGGCCAAAAAACTCTGTTGGATCCACTCAGCAAAAAAAAAAAAAAAAAAAGTCTAATTATACTATCTCTAAATTTCATTTTAAGACTATAAGCGATATGTATTTGTTTATTTATATTGGTCAGCTTTTGATTGTTGTCATGTTTAAGGATATATTATATGGAGAAATAGATGGCGTATTAATCACACCTCACCAGAGATTAGCCATACTGAGTAGTTTGATTAAAGCAGAACAACACTGTAAACTGCAGTGTGTACAGATTCAGTCAGCAGGTGGCAGCATTTAGCTGTGTATAACATGACTGTAACAGTCCAGAGACCTTCACACTCATGTACATTTTAGTGCTCTTCTCTAACTCACCTAACTTGCTAGTTTGCCACTGATTACAATTAATAGGGAAAAAAAGTGAATTGTGGAGTTAAACTCTCAACATTTCCCCCCTCTCAAATCTGCTTCTGTCGTTGCACGAGTCAGGTGCTGCAGCCGTCATCAAAAGAGAAGTACCCGGCATTTACCTTTATGAAAGGACACGGGAGAGATTATGAACTCTCTGTTCCTGTGGAGAAGAGAGAGTGGCCCTTCATCAAAGACAAACGCAACCCCGGGGCCACCGCAGGGGACTTTGTGCTGCTGTAAACAAGGGGTTGGAATTCCCGAACGTTGTTATGTGTGATTTTTCTGTATCCTGCTGGTTTAAATAGTTCCACTATACTAAGTATATACAGAGAAGTAGTTCTGGGTTTCGTCTGTTCAAAGAGCAGAAAGTAAAATCATTCATCAACAACTCTATTGTCAAGACCTCAATTTAACACTGTAAACAAACTTAATATACCTGAGACGTTTATAATCGGAGCATATTTTTTCAGGGTCTGTGTGTGTGTGTATATATACACACACCCTGAGATCTAGTTAACACTTAAATATTATATATAAATTTGGACACACCTTCTAATTTGATGTTTTTTGTTTATTGAATTTTTTTCTACATTCTGTGAAATAACACATATGGAAAACTATGAAACTACACAACTATGAAATAACATATATGGAATTATGGAATTAAGTAACAACAACAACAAAAACAGTCAGTTGTTAAATTAACCCAAGAAAGGTCTGCTGTTCAGGAATAGTTCTAGCAAGAACAGTATTTCAGGTGCATTTGCAAAACCCATTAAGCATCACGATAAAACTGGCTCACATGGACACTATCCCAGGAAACCATGACCAAAACTTAGAGTTACCGGCTTCAAAAATCACCAATTAACAGGACCTGAAAACTGTTACGAAGGCTTTACAGAGCATAACTAACAGACTCATCTCAATATCAACTGTTCAAATAAGTTTTTTGCATATCTTGGACGTCTTCAGCATTGTTTTATAATGTAGAAGAAATTCAAATAAGGAAAGACCATGCAATTTGAAGGTGTATCCAAACTTTTGATTGGTACTCTATATTTGTGCGTGCGCGCATGAGTACATTGCCATTCATCTGGCACTAACTGTAATACATTGAATTTCTTATTTGATGTGGTCTATGGAATGAAGAATCACTTTATAGTGACTTTACAGATTCTTCATACATTAAGCAGTTAACTTGATACTTCATCAGTAAGAGAAGAACAACACTCCAGGTTGCAACACTGCTAAAACCAGACAAAAAAAAAAAAAACCTGACCTTATAGGCTCTACACACCCTTCACAAAAGTTCTAATGCCTCCTAGAACATCCTAAGGCTAAAGTCTTAAAGCGCTTCTGAAATGTCTTGTACACACTGAGATATCGGAAATGTAGCATTTTACCTCTCACACACATCTCTCACAATGTGCTCCTGGCTTATATTTGATTCGCTCACCTGCTATGACTGGATAACAGTGCTGCTAAAATCATAACAGTGTTGAGAATGAAGCATTCTCTTGATTCGTGCCATTAAAGAAAGACTACATAATGTTTTTTCAAGTAATTATTTGTTGTTATTGTTGATTACAGCCATTTTGATTTAACACAGTACGAAGTTGTCATGTCCATTTAAAAAGAAGTGTTCAGAAAAAGAAGAAAAATGAAATTGCTTATGTCTGTGTTATATTGTGGTAAGGAGAAGGCCGTATGCCAAAGTGTTTCACATTACACAATTTTCTGTAACACAATTTTCTTTACACTATGTAACCATGTTGTAAAAAGATAATACTAAGTTCAATGAGCGCTTGAAACACATGCTTGTTTTTTCCCCCTCAAAATCAGTTTGCACAGTGGTCAGTATGTTTTGCTCCACAAAAATTTACATAAATAAACCTGAAAAGGTTCACTATTTTGTGTATATTGTTATTCATTCTTTCATTTTACCGTAAGGACCTGTTTTTCAGGTCAGGATCACTAGTGCCTATTCCAAGAACATTATAGGAAGACACCATGAATGGGACTCCAGTTCATCACAGCCATTTTTCCACAGTTCATGAAAAATGGACTGTAAAAGAAATGGACTTAAAGTAGCTTTCATCATATCAGGGTTGGAAATGTACACTTTGGAATTTCTACTTTACTTCATTTGTTCGTTTTCTATACTGCTTATCTTGTACAGGGCCACAAGAATGCAGAACCCTATCCTAGGAGACTTCAGACATGAGGCAGGGTAAACCTTGGACAGGGTGCCTATCCACTGCAGAGCAAACACATTCACACACTATGGGTAGGAACGACAGTTAGCCTAATCTGCATGTCTTTAGAATGTGGGAGGAAACCAGAGTACCTGGAGGAAACCCACCAAGCATGGAGAGAACATGGAAAATCCATGCATACAGACCTGAGGGAAGGATCGAACTCTCAACCCTGGAGGTTCGAGACCACAGTGCTAACCACTACACCATGCTGCATTATACTTGACCTCAGTGCTATTTGATTTAAATACTTATTTCACGTTTTCTTAATTATAGTGTAAAAATACTTTTTAAACCCTTACTGTTTTTATTTAGAACTTTATATTAGCTGTTAAATCTATACTTCTCTTTTTCTGCCAGTGACTTGCAATCTAGTGCTAGAGCTATCCAGATTGTGTCTGGACATGCCACTGAACAGCATTGTTTAACTTGAGGATTACTGCCCCTAGCTCTACAGCAATCAAAGTTTCAATATATGAAAGTTAGCAAAGGCTTGTATGAAATTAGGTGTTGCTGTTGCCTCCCTAGAAGTAATGAACACTAACTGCCTATGCAGTATTTAACTAAGTTAGCTTGAACTCCTTGCTAATGCTATAGATTAGCATGTAAGGAGCTAATCTAAATGGCTAAGCAGCAAGTCTAGCAAATGGTGGTAATTATTTTTGTTTTACGTCTGATTAATTAATTGGCAAACAACATAACATTAGTCACCAACACATTTACAGAGATTCAGGCAAAAATTGTGCGATTGCTTTAAAAATAAATTCACCTAACAAGTTTCGACCTGCTGACATGACTCATAAAACTTAAGTACATAAAGAAATAACAGTGAGGGGTCTTCAAGTCAAACCGGGACTTGTGATGAAATAGCTTGTGAATGAAGGACTGATTAACATTTACAGAAGACTTCTAGCACAGTACGGTGATGAGACTCTTAGCTGCAGCAAAACATTTGAATGGTGCAAACATTTTAAAGAAGACCGAACATCCATGAATGATGATTCCAGCTGAGGATGCTTGGAGCCCACTGCAGTAGTTCCTATGAACCTTTTGTGAGTGGAACGCCTGATCGTTGAAAATCAACAGATAACTTAACCAGCTTGCAAAAGAGATGAGTCTGCCTGTGGGACATTTACCAACGCCACTTGAACATTACAGGAACTCAGCTGGAAGTTATTGCCACATCCCCCCTGTACAGTCCTGACCTGGGTCATTAAAGGAGTTTCTGTGAGGCCAGCGCATCAGATGTCTGATCATGGCACGTTGATGGTGTCCAAGCACTAGTGAAACACTGGGATAAGTGTATAAGTGTAGCAGGGGGTTATATAGAGAAATAAAGGGAGGTTTTACTTTCATAACTTTTTTTCTATTATTCTGCATAATTACAGTAAAAGTCCATGTTTGAGTTGAACATTCCTTGTGTTTAACTTTTACATGAGTAATGGTTTAGTTTTTTAAATTACTTAATTATATAGTTATAGTTTCTCAATTATACTTCTCTATTATACTCCCACTTCTACTATCTGTTCATTTTATTATTTACATTATTTTCCAATGATCATGCGAGAGGAATGTTAACTGTACATTTTAACCCCCCCACCACACACACACACACACACACACACACACACTCCTATAGGCCAAACGGGGAAAACAGGACCTCAGAAGAGACAACTGCTTATTGTACATGCTTCACAGGAAAAGAAAATGTACGTGTACTGGACTCTGTGTTGCCATGGTTAAGTCTTCTGTTTCTGTTCTGTTTGAGAAATGCTTGTGCTGTTTCCTTGTTAAATCCAAATTCTTGTATTAAAAAGGCCACGGCCTTCGACGATGGGCTCTGTTTTGGGGAACAGTCTGCCCTTTTGAGGGCCACAGCAGAAGAATCGGCCACTTGTGTCGACCATGGCATGTCGTGAAGACAGACCCGATTGAGTACAATGAGCCCATCGAACTGCTGCGATTTTCAGCGTTCGTGTCTGTGATCAGTAAATTGACTCTGGGCTGTTTTTAGGAAACGGAGCACAGAGGAAGAGGAAAAGGATCGCTGGGATAGAAGAATGCAGCAAGATGCAGAGATGCCATTTTGTGAGTGTAACATGAAAGGACGTTTGTGCTCTGGGGCATCGGGGCGTTGAGGGGACTCTGTTCTGCTTGTATTTATGATTCTGTCTGTATGAATATTTGATTAATGAGTCATGATTTCCAAGAGGTGAATGCCATGTATGAGCAGAACACCAAGCCTTGGAGCTCAGTTTTAACAAAGCTGCTAATAGAGGCATTGATTCCTCCAGATTCCTGAAATATTTTTTCACCTAAAAAAAGCGGGAAAAAACTTCTGCTTGCAAATTGGAATGAAAAGAAAAAAACAACAACAAATAATGTATTGGTAAGTTTTGAAGAAAAAAAAAGAGATAGAACTTCAGTCAGGCTTGGATGTAAGTTATGGAAGAACATGACCAAGTGTGCAAACTTAGTGGACTAATGGCATGCTCAGATGACTAATTTACAAAGATACATTAAAGGTTAGTGACAAAATGAATTAACATCGAGCATTTAAATTAAATAAGTTTACTTCACCATCTGTTTAAGGGTGAAAAAGTTAAGGCCATTTTGAACAATCACCTTTGATTGTATGAAACCACTTTGCATCTCATGCTTAAAACTTTGTTTTCTGGGACTCATCCACTGTAAGTTACGAAAAACGTTCATTTGTATTATCGCCACGTATTCATCCAAATGAAATATTTAGAATTGCATCATCCAAATTTCCTGAAGATTACAGGAAGAAAAAAAGTAACTTTCCTCATTCTTTTCTGTTTTTCTCTTAATTGTGATATTAACTTACCAAGTCAGTTTGAAATTACAATACAACCCCTGTTAAATCAAACTACAGATTTACATTAAATCATTACAATTTCTTCCTTCAGTTAAAATCAATGCGAGGCATTGTTTCCTTCAGATTCCTGAAATATTTTTTTGACCTAAAAGAAGCGGGAAAAAACTTCTGCTTACAAATTGCTAAGTTCTGAAAAAGTGTGCAAACTCAATGGACAAAGTGGTTAAGGTCGGGAAAAACAATTTGGCGACAAGTAGCGTTAATTGTAGCGTTAATGACACCCTTATATGTTCCTAATTATGCTGTCGAGACCTTTAATTCATATTATCGTGCTCACATTGGACCTGACTTGATCTGAGATGCAGAACAGAACCTAAAATGGTTCGAATGGAAAAACGACTTCTGTGTACAGTATATCCTAATTGAAATCCACTTCTCTGAGTGCATCTTTTCTTCACCTCAGTAGAACACTAATTCAGGCCGTTTGAAGGTGTTTGCCCCAGTGGAGCCGAGACCAGTGCATTTATTATGCAGTGTCTCTTAATTAGTGCTGACCATCTTGTGCTTAATGCTGCCCTGCTGAGGCCCTTACAGAGCAGAGAGACAGAGAAAGCCATTCATGATGGATGATCCAGGACGTATCCATCGGAATTAAATTTGGACTGCTCTAGATTACTAGCGATGGTCTTTGTCAGTGTCAAAGCACTCTGACTACATGCTAAAGTCTGCCATTTAGCATGGGGGTTTGGTTGTTCTTCTCGGCTGTGTCTTTTTAGCTGATCCTCTATAGCTGAACTTCACATGCTTATAACTGCGTTTGTATTATTTTGACATGCACTAAGTGGCTAAATAAAAAAGATAATAATTTAAAAAAAATTTAATACTAGTAAGCGTTGCAGTAAACCAACAATCTTGAGAAGGCTGAGTGTGAGGTGAGAATATATCCAGCATGGTACTCCATTAAAAACTAGCTAGATACTAATATTACAGCTTAATGACACTTAAAAAAAAATGTGTATCATAATCCCATATGAGACAGCAAATTTACAAAAATGAGTAAATTTTTGTCCCTTTTTTTTTTTTTTTTGTCATCCTCGCCTTAACCTGAGCACCGGGTGACCTTTAGGTCTGTGTTTGTCTACACAAGTAGCCTGTTTGATAAGAAGAACCGGGGCATGATCTTTCACACAGGTGCTCTGTAGTACGATTTACTCTTGCCGACGTCCTATGGAATGCTGGGAATCTTGAAAATGGATATGTCATTTGAAAGTCTCATGCTGGCATTATTAGCACTATAGTGCTAAAGCTGAGTCTATTCATTCACACCGAGCAGAATGTAAATACTAAGATAGGGTGTCCAAGGTGGTGTGGTTATAATGAAGTCAATGGGACATTTTTCTTAGTTTTGGTCGTTAAAAATCTTCTTAGTTTTGGTCGTTAAAATATTACTACTTTCCACAAATCCCCTGAAAGCAGGAAGTAATGATAGCAGCATTGGAGGCTTGGCTGAGAATCAGCCAGGGAAGATATCCAGCAGTGACATTTATGTCTCACATACTTCAGGCAAGAAATCTGCAGCTAAAATGATAAACAATACAATTACATGTAAGGTTTTGATCATTTGTTCTACCTGGTATGGCTTCCTAAAATTGTAAAGCTTTTTAAAGAAATGGTTATGGTTCCCATGCAGTTTACTCCAGAGAGATTATTTGCTGTGGCCATTCTTTTATTTTATATCCAATGTACGGGAATAAAGAGCTGAAACTGTAACTGTTGAATTATGTTTGGACTGCAATCTGTTTTTCATGCCACATTTTAGGGCAAATATTCACATGATCCCTGACTAACCTGTAAAAAGCATCATCGCAAAATGGGTCCATCTCATATTTCTTACAGTATGTTTCACCGAGCTGTCTTGATTTTGTCCATTCACAGCTGGATAGAAGCTGCGGGACCGTGAAGGACTTTGTATTCATGTCATACTGTAGATACTGCTTTAAAAAACGTAATTGTCAAGGACTATGTACTCATGCGTTCTCTTCCACATTAATGAGTTTACATTACAAAGTGTGTCGACACCTGATACACCTAATACACCTTCCATAAATAGGCGTTCCCCATCGTTACTGTGGTGTTTAAGTTTGTATTACATAATTGTATCGAATGTCTCTGTATACATTACAACTTCTCTTCACAGGAACAAAGATGGCCAAAACTGCTCCAGCATGACAATGCCTCTGTACACAAAGTGACCCCCATGAAGACATGGTGTGCCAAGGCTGGTGTGCAAAACCTCAAGTGGAATGCCCAGACCACTGGCATCAAGCCTCCTCAGGATGAACTGGGATGTGACTGCACCCCAGGCCTCCTTGCCTATCATCATTTTTTGATTAAATGAAAACAAATCCCCACAACCACACTCCAGAATTGCCTTCCCAGAAGAGTGGAGGCTGTTATGGCAGCAGTAGCCAGCTCAATATTAATTCCTGTTTAAATTAAGATCAGGTAACTGTCTCTGGGAGATGGATGGGTTTCCTTTGGGTTTGTGGGTTTTCTCCTATCATCCAAAAACCTGTCTAATTATTGGCGAAAAAGAATAAATAACCATATGAATATGTGTGCACATGTGCATTCCCACTTTGTGTCCAATGTTCTCGCTATAGGTCTGACCAGGGTCCTACTAAAGAATTTCACACTTAAAAGTGTAACTTGAAACATTTAAAATCACTACTTTTACTCCTGAAGCCACACTCAGTTTCCGGCTTGCTGCATTTTTCCTAGCTGTGCACCATGATTTTCCTGCATGTAAACCATTTCCCTGCTGTGTTTAATCCCCCACCCGTTCAGTCTTATCACTGTGACAACATGGCTTGCCCTGAAGTTAACATTTGGATAACAGATGTGTGTGCCCATTTCTATTTCCTTCCGTAGTGACAGGAAACATCACTGGAGATTTCTCGCATCTCCCGGGTGATGCTCCGAGAACGGCGGCTTCCTCATTCCATTCTCCTCTCAGGCATGGCCGAGCCCCCTGTCACGTTTTGCTAACCGAATGCGTGGTGAAGAGCTGCGAGTGTGGGCTTGATGGCAGAGGATATTGCCTGCTGTTGGGCCTGTCGAGTCAGCTGTGTGTGCTGCCATGCTGAGATGGAGGCTCGGGGAAGCTGTGCCGCGTGGGTGGGTAGAGCATCACGGAAACCTTCCAAACACGCTGACACTCATTTCAATGTGAGGGGACACTGGGCAGCACATCTGTCTCTGAAATCTCCTTACTATCACTCAGTGGTTGTTTATACACAGAAAGCTACTGCATTCATGGATAAAGCTAAGCTACGCTAAGCAGTTTTACAGTATTCTCGCAGATTTTATATATATGTTATATATATAACATATAAAGTATATACTGTATATACAGTACTGCATGTTTATTTGTCTATTTTAAGTAGGTATGTATGATTTTTATGGGAGTCGATAAGTCATAGCATTGCAATTTTTCATGATTTATGTCTACTTTTATATATGCATGTGAAGTAAAGGTAACAGATATGTTATACCCAGGTAGACGATCCTTACTTATAATAAATTTTTTACACTACTTACACTACTTGGAACCAACTATTGATACACAACAAAAATTCACTGTAACTACATTTTATTTTAAACCATTCTTTAATTAATGAAAAAACATTTTTTTGCAAAAAAGTTTATCTATATAGTGTCCTATATCATTTACACTGGTCACATGATCAAGGAATAGCATCATGCAAATTTCCATGTAAGGAAGAAAAAAACAAGAACCAGATCTCTGGTTCCTTTTTCCTTAATTTACAGTATTATTTTGATATGATTTTGATATAGGTGATTTCCAAATTCAAGACTGAATTAATTATTAATAAAATACAGTCAATAGAATGTGCTTAATATTATGGCTGCACGGTTAAAAAAAAAATCGGTTGAGATTATTTTGACACATTTTGCCATTGTGATTTAACCTGATACTTTTAAATGTACCGCTTGGTATTTATCTTGGCTAACACCACATAGTGATGCAAACAATTTTGTTGAGAGGATGTTTGCAATATTTATTTAGAATTTCAAATTTATGTAAATAAAAAAAAAACTTAAATTATTGACAAATTTCCAGAAATTCCAGACAATGCGTACATTAACTGTAATATTATCATCCTTTTGTGATTAAATAATTTCACAGGTCCATATTGTGACTTCGATTTAAGAAAAATCTACTTAAATCAGTTCTATTGCTCATTTAAAATTTGTTCTCTTTTCTGAAATAGTTCTGGAAATTTTTACTTTAGTGTTGAAGAAAAAAAAAACTTTTAAAGATTTTTAATCTTAAAAAAAAAAAGACAAAAAGACCAAATCACCATGAGGAATACAAAAAAACGTTCATTTAAAAACTTGTGTAGTTATGATTTTTCTTTTATTTTGCTTTTCTCTGCTCATTCTCTCTTAAAGTCTGTTTTGATAGCTAGCTTGCAGGTTTACATTAATGTACTCGTGCTAATAATTTTTTTATTTCTGTAGTTACAACCTACACAGGGACTTGTAGCTTGGACACTCCTCACAAACAGCTTTTTCCTAAGAAAACGTGTGTTTGTTCACCTAGTAGCGTATTATGTCAGGAGACAATTATTTAACCTTTAACAAAGGTGCATTTATGACAGCTATACCAATAGACGTTGATAGTGATCGCCACCAAAATATTACCGCATTACTTAGATTTACTTGCTGGGTTGCCGTGAGTCTTATACAGGATAAACATCGGTTTAAAACATCAATTAGTTTAAACCTATTTTAATGATCAGGACAGTGGAGTCATAGCTCATAAAATCACAACTACTTCTATTTAGCTAATTTATTTTTATACACCAGAGTGTGCTTTAATTGCAGGTTCAACGGAAAACTGTTCATTAAGGAAGACGAAGGAAATGACAGTAAACATGAATAAATGTATTTACAAGATGAACATCTTTAAATTAATCTACCTTTAAACTTTTTACAGTGTATAGCTTGCAGTCTAAAATCAAAAACCATCCTAAGAAAGATGTTCACTACGATGTACTAAGACCAAAATAGCATCCCAACCCAGCCATCAAGGCCGAGCACATCAAGCACAATTTCTCTATTAATGAGCCATTAGTCTGCGTGCAGCTTGAAATATAGCTCTTCTTAACACATATACATATATACTAAAAAAAAGCCATTTAAAATGATTCAGTGGGCTGGGTGGGCACATTAATTTTCTGTACTAAAAATATATTTTTAAGCAGGTCTTCAGCTCTACTTCTTTCTTGCTTGCAATGCATAATGGATTCCCATCTAATTCATTACCTCGCCATGGTTTGGCCTTCTTTAAATGAAGTTTTAATAAAGCACGACTCACGGTGTCCAAGATCAATTATGAGCCTCTCTGCCTTTCCTCAGACACAGAAACTTGTGCTTGGTTAACTCAGTCATAGTCCACTATCTGAACAGGCAGCCCAAGGTTTTATCAATCTTACACTAGTGTGTGTGTGTGTGTGTGTGTGTGCGTGTGTGTGTGTGTGTGCGTGAGTATTTGTGTATGTACTGGCTATTTTTCCACATGATTGGCGTATAAGGTCGGCGTTTCCGTGTCAGGTGTCCAGGAGGGCCGGCGTTGTTCCTGTTATTGAAGTGTGTGTCAGGTTTGGAGGATCTCTCTATGTGTTCCGAATACGTTTGTGAAGACGTGCTGCATAAGATATTAATTTAGTATGGTGGCAGAAAGGGGGTGTGCGAGTGCGGCGAGGTGGTACAGCCCCCCTACATGACGTGAATGTGATTTAATAGCCGAAGGGAAATAGTCTGCACTTATGTATTCATCTGAGCAGTAAGTGGCAACGGCCACAGCGGCATGGCAGTTTTTGCCATATTGATGTGTGATACAATCCATGATGGACTGAGGAAATAATTTTAAATATGCAAGGAAGAAAGTCTGGCTGGGTGTGTTGTTATAGTAAAAAAATAAATAAATCAATGATGATGTTACTGTTACCAACCTGCTGATCCTTTCCTGTTTTTTTTTTCTTTTTTAACCATTTCTTTTTTACGTTTATTGTTGTAGAACATCCATGCAAGAAGATCGTCCCAGTTAATAACTATAAACTGTTGTTTCTTTGCCATCGTCTCTTTTTATTTTCCCTCTTGAAATTTATAGGGCACAACATGCCATGCTGCAGAGAAAACAGAAAAAACACATTTCTCCATCCTGGCAAAAACAAAACAAAACTGCTGAGTATGACTGATACTGGAGACTAAGATCTCATTACGGTAAACTTCACCATATACTGTATATAAGACTGTATTCTTTCATTTGTTGACTAACATTAATCGCTTTAGTATTACACCTAGACCATATGAAGCATCTGCCATACAAGTAGCTGTCATATAGAAAATGATAATGTACAGTTGTAGAACTTGACACGCTTTCTATGAAGATTATCAGAGATGCTGTTACAGAAAATGAATCAAAATCTTCTGACCAATCAGGATTGAGAATTCAACAGCGCTGTGGTATAAGACTATGCAAAATGCTTGGAATTTCTTATGTACCGGCCCTGTAATAAGCGCAGTGTTACTGAGTATATGTGTGTGTGTGTGTGTGTGCAGGTGGTGTAAACGATACGCTTGGTGTTTAGCACTCCATCCACACCACAGAAAGCTTCTTCTCCCTCACCCTCTCCTCTCGCTGCTTCCAGCCATGTACAGATGGGTCTTTGACAGGTCTACAGCTGTTCCTCTAATTGTTCATTAAGTGTTCTATTGATTCCCTGATTCGCCGTACATGTGTCTTTCAGTCTGGCACCCGTGTGAAGAGGCATGCGTGCACACACACACACACACACACACACACACACACACGCGTGCGCACACAGACACGCGCACACATGCAGCCCCTGAGATGACATGACAGAGGCGGCTGAAAGACGAAAATACGAGCTGCCACTTTCAATCGAGCCAGCTCCCCTCTCAGGACCTAGCCTGGCCCGGCCGCTAGCTTTTTTATTTGCTAAACTTTTAGCATCAATCAATTAAAGCGGCAGCAAGAAGAAACGTTTAATTCCTTGTTAGGCCTTGGATCGCACCTGGCTTATCAGAGCTTTATGGGTGTAGAATATCTGTAGGAGCGATATCAGGTTTACAGAAGATGTGGAAATGGGTGGTGTTAAGAGAGTGAGAGACTGTGAGAGATGAGAGGGGGAGGAGGGAAAAAAAATCGAGAGAGGTTTTGTTCAGCATCAACGGTGACTCCAGGCGATTTTTTAACAGTCCATCCACAATTGTGGATTACGATAGTCATGCAGGTATCTCCTCAGGCTGATCCAGATATCATCTACAGACAGGACACATCAGGAACATGGACACCAGAGCAGGCTGGGAATAAATCTCCGGCCTAACAAATAGACCATGCTAAAAGTGAAAAGAGTTAGTTAAATTCTTGTAAAAGACAGATTTATCCATCTTGCTGCTTTTGAATGCCCTTTCTCCCCCCCTCTCTCCTTTGTCAATGCTCCTTGCAGCTCTGTGGAGACCAAAATTGAGCAGGTCCTCATGCACACATACTGTACAGTAATCGCATCGTTCTCATATACAAGAAGAGAAAAAGATGCCTAAGCATTCTTGTTATCCTTTTAACTACAATTTGGCTTTGAGATTGGATGTTGCATCTCAGCGTAGGTTTGTGTCTGCATGCGTGTGTATGTGTGTGTGTGTGTGTGTGTGTGTGTGTGTGTGTGTGTGTGTGTGTGTGTGTGTGTGTGTGTGTGTGTGTGTGTGTGTATTTGTGTGTCTAATGCCACTGAGGGACTGATAATGTTCTCTGTAAAACACAATCACTCTCTCTCGCCTCCTCTTTAGGTAAGTCTCTGCGAGCCCAATCAATACTGCATGGCTCAGTGACTTATTGTGTGTGTTGTGGGGATGTGTGTAACAAAACCACATCAGCCTTTGCATTAACGATATAGAGACTGCCAATCCTGTTCAAATCCCTATAAACAAGCATAATGTGACTAATCATTGGCTATTTCTTATGGCATATAGAAACCAGGTTTACAGTTCTCACTACAGTACATACACTCTGCAATTATTATAATCAATAATATGAAATCAAAATGATTTATAATCAAAAATAGTAATAATCAGAAATAGTAATAGATGTAGAAAAAAAATGTAGTTTGCGTCACCATGTGCGGTACAGTGCGTGTAGTAGTCTGGAAAGTTCAGCATGAAACAGTATCAAGGTAAAGCACTGAAAATTACAGTTGTGCAGAACGCTAGCACTTTTATTGCTTTAGCTCTGATTGTTATAACTGTGCTGTGTGTGTTTTTTTCCCCTCTCAAGGCCATGACCCTTGTGCTGCTAATGTTAACTCCTATGGCCAAAACTGACCACACAGCAAATGATGGGTGGTCATGAACTATTGTTCCTGAGCCTTGCTTGCCTTTGCAGTTTTGTGGCAATACTTACAAGGCCTTTTGATTCTTAACTCTTCCCTTGTTGGATTTATAAAGTATTCGACAAAAGAGAAAATGAAATAAAAAGAAGGAAATAAATAAAAGGCACATTTTTCAATTCCTTCGCTCGCATTTCTTTGTTATTCTGCTGACATGAGCAGCACACTCATTAGCGTCGATGAATATTTGCCAAGAGCTTCAACAGACATTAACAATAACACTGTATTAATCATTTTAAGTGCATGATAATATAGGCTGTGGTTGGTGACTTTAGTCTTCTCACGTAGCACACCTGCTAGGGAAATCAATAAGCTGTAAATATGCAAAATTACTTTAAGTCCATAAGTGCACAGCTGCAGTTATATGTGATATTAAATGTAGTAAATGAAATAAATCATGGTGTGGTGATAGCCATATACCACCACAATTTGACAACATTAATCTATCTGTCTATCTATCATACAGTGTAGAACGTGCCTGGAACCTATCCCAGGAGACGAGGCGGGAGACTGCGAGGCGGGGAACAGCCTGGACATAGTGGCAATCCACAAATTGCAAGGTCTACGTGATACAGCACAATGAAATTCTTTCTTCGCATATCCCAGAGTAAGTGGGGTCAGAGTGTGGGGTCAGCCATGATACAGCGCCCCTCGAGCAGACAGGGTTAAGGGCCTGGCTCAAGGGCCCAACATTGGCAACCTGGTGAAGCTGGGGCTCGAACCGCCGACCTTCTAATGAGTAACTCAGTGCCTCAGCCCTCTGAGATACCACTGCCAAAGGGATAAGGCACTAAGGCAATCATTTATTTACATTATGAAATAATGATAAATGTGTATATATATGAAATAATGAAAAAAATTATTACCTATATATATATATATATATATACAGTACCGACCAAAAGTTTGGACACACCGTCTCATTCAAAGAGTTTTCTTTATTGTGTTCTTTAGCCCAAACATGCCTCTTCTGCTTGTTGCCTGTCCTTAGCAGTGGTTTCCTAGCAGATATTCTACCATGAAGGCCTGATTCACACAGTCTCCTCTTAACAGTTGTTCTAGAGACGTGTCTGCTGCTAGAACTCTGTGTGGCTGTCAGGGATCACCCCTAGAGGGCGCCAAAGCGCCCACAGACTCCATTTTGTGTTTTGTTTTCATTTGTAGTTTTGGTGGACTCCATGTCCCAGAATGCACCTCGGTCAGGTGATGTGGCGCTCACCTGAACTGAGGTTGCTAATTAGTTTGGTTATAAATGTTCCTGAGTTCAGTTTAGTCTTGTCTTACATCTGTTCGGTTTGGGTTACTGTTTGTTCTCTGTTCATCTAAGGTTATTGTTCTGTGTTCTCCCTGGCTCTGTGTTCTCCTGGTTTGTCTGTCTCCTAGTCTGTCTGTCTGTCTCCTAGCCTGTCTGTATCTCAGTCTGTTTGTAATGTCTAGTCTGTCATGTTTAGTTTACTCCTAGTTTAGTTTGTCATGTTTATAGTTTGTATGTCCTGTGTTTAAAGTTCATGTTCTGTTCCTTTTGTTCCCATTGTTTCTTGTCTCATTAAAACCCTTTTGATCACCTTCACCTCTGCTATCATGCCACTCCTTCGTCCCTCAAGCAGTACCGTGGCATTGACCTGCTCTCTGATCTGAGCTGCTGTTAACCTGCGATTTCTGAGACTGGTGACTCGGATGAACTTATCCTCCGCAGCAGAGGCGACTCTTGGTCTTCCTTTCCTGGGGCGGTCCGCATGTCAGCCAGTTTCTTTGTAGCGCTTGATGGTTTTTGTGACTGCACTTGGGGACACTTTCAAAGTTTTCCCAATTTTTCGGACTGACTGACCTTCATTTCTTAAAGTAATGATGGCCACTCGTTTTTTTCTTCACTTAGCTGCTTTTTTCTTGCCATAATACAAATTCAACCTCTTTGAATGAGATGTGTCCAAACTTTTGGTCTGTACTGTGTGTGTGTACCCTGCAATCAGGGGTTCGGGTACAACTTTGGGTCTGTGTGCATGAATGAAATTTGTCCCCGTGGTTGGTGTGTTTCCTTTGGGTACTCCAGTTTCCTCCCACAAAGGCATGCAATTGTCATTTCAATTAAATTTAGTTGTGTGTAGTATGTGAATGAGTGTGTATGTGAGAGTGTGTCTATATGTCCCAAAACCTGGTTAAAGGAGATGAATTAAATAGAGTGATGCTGATGCCTCCAGTCGTAATATTAGTTTTCCAGAAAAAAAAATTGCTACTACATACTATAATGCTTTACCTTTGTGACGTGTCCACAGAACATTATAAACGCTATGAACTCTTTTCCTTGACCATTAATTCTTGACCACTCCATCTCTATTTCTTTCTCCGAAATGTAATAAGAAAAAAATGCAGATTGTTGTCACTTAACTAAGAAATCGCGTGGCCAGCTTCTTGACTATTTTCCTGTTTTGGAAATCCAGTTACAATATGTTAAACATCTACATTACACGTTCCTATGTATTTTTTTTATACTGTAAACAGAATAATTTACTTTTGTAAATTTCCTTGCAGTTAGAAATCTTATCAGAGCTGCTGTTATGGAAATAAATCAGAATTATGAATATAATGATGTATCCAAATAACCTCAAATCAACACGGCTGCTTACAGCAAGAACAGTAACCAATCCGTAACCTGTTCTTTTTAAATGATATACCATCACTTGAATATACAGTTGTTGCACTGTTTAAAGGAGGCAAATACAATGAGCCTTTATGATGTAAATCGTTTAGCATCTTGCTGACAAACAAACATGGAGGTGTCCATGATTTTTACACCCCACTTTCTAGTTTAAATGCAGTTTTTAAACGAAATTTCTGGGTGTCCACCTGGAGGAGAACCTCACCTGGTCCCTCAACACCAGCTCTCTGCATAAGAAAGCCCAACAACATCTTTTCTTCCGGAGAAGGCTGAGAAAGGCGCAGTTTCCACCACCAATCCTCGCCACCTTCTATAGAGGAACCATCGAGAGCATCCTGAGCAGCTGCATCACTGTCTGGTTTGGGAATTGTTCCATATCAGACCGCAAGACTCTACAGCGGATAGTAAGGACAGCTGAGACTATGTAACAGTTTTTACCCACAAGCCATTCGTCTCCTCAACACAAAGAGACTGGACTGATACACACACACACACACACACACACACACACACATCACTAAAACAGACAAACTAAATAACATCCAGACTGAACTGATAAACACACATATGCACAATCACACTGATCTACAACCACCTTAATTTGTTCATACCCACCTATCTGAACTGCTCTTTGCAATATTTGCACGATATTTTTATGTCACTTTGCGATTTGCACACTATTTTTGAACACAATGTAAATTGTTTACTTGCTGCTCTCTCCACTACCTCAACCCATACCTTATCACTAAAAAGGTATTTCTTAACTGTAACGTGTTACGTGGTTGTGTTGTCATGTAGCTCTTCGTTTGCACATTTGCACGTGCACTTTGTTGTCTGTTGTCTTTGTTATTTCTTTTTTGTATAGAAATTGATAGTTTTTTAGGTTAACTTAAAAATGTAAAAATCTGCATTGTTAAATTTGTTGTGTTAATTTATGTCGTTGCATGTATGCAGCACCTTGGTCCTGGAGGAACGTTGTTTCGTTTCACTGTGTACTGAACTGTATATGGTTGAAATGACAATAAAAGCCTACTTGACTTGACTTGAGTTTGAGAATACCCCAAGATCTGACTTTTACTCTTTTGGACTAAATCAAATGTAGCACACCACATGTTCCTTATATACATTATTATTATTATTATTATTATTATTATTATTATTATTATTATTATTTTTTTTTTTAACCTAAATTATATGCATAAATGATTTCTTGCATAACATCATATTATAAGGCATAAAGTCACATTAGTTCAGTAAGATATTTTTTATTTAAGTAAAATAGGCACATATTTGAAAATCAAGGAATCAAGGAAAACACGCGCAAGTACAAACCCGCACAGGAAACGTGAGGAGATTCTTCGGTGCCGAATGCTCGAGCTGATTAGGACCGATCTTAAAATCCTGCCTCCTGTTTACTAACACTTCAGCCTCTATGGCTCATCTGTTTCCAGTTGGAATAAAAAGAAGCGGTCAGAGGGGTGTTCAGCTTGTCTTTAACCTTGATGATGTTTCCAGTGAGGCAACATAATGGGTCCCTAATTGCTTTCACAGAGAGGGGGACGTGTTGACATTTCCTTTTGTGCTGGCAAAAGGCTGTGGCTCCAGCCATTATGCTAATTCAACCATTATATATCCAGAGGTATTTATGGGCCTGACACAAGTGATGTTGCAGGTAAAGGGCTGTGAAATGGTCTGTAAACAGAGGGAATTGATTCCTGGAGATAGTGTGAGCCGATGCACAGAGAAAGAGCCTGTGTCTCCTCAGTGTCCTGCGCTCTCGCCAAATTACCGGTGACAGTTTTAACAGCACGTCTCTCCCTGACATCAGAAAATGGCCAAAGTGAAATCCGATTGGTCAACTGTGTGTGGAAAACAAGTTTCAAATTAAATTTGTTAGAATCGCTAAGCCTCGCCTACATTTGCATTCGTGAGAGATATCATGAACTTGACATATGGTGACATATATTCTTGTCTGCTACTGATTTTGGTTTATTTATGACTTTTTATACAATATTTGAAAATTTAAATGTACAACATCCCAGTCATGATGAATGAGTAACAGACATAGATGCAGCCACCCTCTATTTCAAGGCTGTAATCGGGGCATGGACTTGAGGAAACTAGATTACATACAGTATGCTATGCTTGAGCTAACTACACTCATACATCCGTGCCTATATTAGCAGGAGTGCAACTACTCCTACACCATGCATAAATACAGCTCTAAATATACCCACTGTGCTGAGCATTTTATTGCGTGTAACCACTGGAAACTTGGTCAACTCATTGAAATCCTGACTTATGTACATACCTGTACAGTACACTACGGGACAGGATTTAAACCTATTTGGGAACTGGCGGCATGGTGGTGTAAAGGTTAGTACTGTCCAGAGTCCACTACAGGGTCTGGGTTTGAATCCCGCCTCGGGGTCTGTGTGCATGGAGTTTGCATGTTCTCACTGTTCTTGGTAGGTTTCCTTCCACAGTCCAAAGACATGCAGATTAGGCTACAAGGTGTTAGCAAATTGTTCCCAAATAGTGTGTGAATGAGCATGTGAGTATGCTCCATGCAAAGCAGCCTATAATAATAAGAAATTAGCTGTAACCTGGCTGAATAAAATAAAAATAATAATCTCCTGAGTAAATATTTTTATGACAGTATAATCCTATTTTGATCAAGTAACGGCCCTCCCCGTTACTTGATCAAAATAGGATTATACTGTCATGAAGCTTATCCCACCGGATGCGGGGCAATAGGCAGGGTACACCCTGGACGGGGTGTCAGTACATCACAGGACACACACACACACACACACACACTACGGGCAATATGGAAACACGAATTAGGCTACTCTGCATGTTTTTGGACTGTGTGATGAAGCTGGAGTACCAAGAGTAAATCCACTAAGCCTGCTTGCAGCACCACTGTTTCGTAATGTTAATCAGAATTTGATAATCTGATTTGTTTTGATTTAGTTTGATTGTTTGATGTTAAGCTTTAAACTTCATGAAACCTATCAAATTCCCCAAATATTAGCTGGGACTGGTGCACACACACACACACACACACACACACACACACACACACACACACACACACACACACACACACACACACACA
This sequence comes from Clarias macrocephalus, assembly GCA_011419295.1. Lineage (NCBI taxonomy): Eukaryota > Metazoa > Chordata > Actinopteri > Siluriformes > Clariidae > Clarias > Clarias macrocephalus. Next base: position 7,492 of record JAAGKR010005421.1, on the reverse strand, counting down.
CACACACACACACACACACACACACAAGCATAATAGCCCAGGTAGGTAGGTACAGTAACACACTCAACAATGTTTGTGTGCTGCAGGATTCATATTGATTGATCTACACTACATGCTTTGTTGAATATAATTTATTTTCTAAATCGTTTTAGCATTCCATGTTTGTTCTCATAGGGAATGCACTTGACTCATATTCTTAAAACGTATGCATGAAGTTTGACACACAGCTTGCATTATGGTGATTGCATAGAGAAGAATGTGTTAAAAGGATTTAAGAGTTGCATCAGTGTACTAGATTTTGTACCTTTCTTTCTAATTACCTTTTATAAACAAATAATAGAAAGCTACAGTAAGTTAATCAACACATTAGTAATGCAAGCATATATACTGTAGCTGACACCTTTCAATCTCTAGAGTTAGAAATGCTGAATTATCTGGCAACCTCTACAAATGTACAGTATAATTCGTTTACTTAACTAATAAGATGTTGAGCTGTCAGTGCTGCTAAATGTTAAATGTTTAGTAGGCTACCATATGCCTTTTATTCAATTAGAAATATTCATAATTGGATTGTTTTAACATTATGATGAATTAAATAATTAATGTTAATTAAGTAATATTAATGAACTCTTAATGAGTTATAGCAGAAGTTGTTTTCATAAGACCAAATACACATTGCAGAAGGTATGTAAGGTATTTTAGGGCTGTAATAATGTACTTTAAAATATTTCAGAATATGAACTGTACTTTCATATTCTGAAATAGTTATGTAATATAAACTAGGAATGTTACCTATAGAGTAAAACTATTCTTTCACCCATACCTTACACAGCTCATTCATTTATTTTCTGTACCTCTAATCCTGTCTGGGATCACAAAGGGCCTGGAGCCTATCCTAGGAGGCTCATGGGCATAGGACACACATGTTCATACCCAATCTTACACTATGGGCAATTTGGAAATTATGCGTTTGAGTATATACTGTAATATCTGTAATATCTGTAAATCCAATTATAATTCATGTGCTGCGCCTTCCTTTAATGCAATACGGACAAAAAAGATTATTTTTTTAAATACGGTTTTCCGTTCTCCTCAGAAAACAGCGAGAAGCAACTGTAACCAAGACAAAGCAGTTTCCCTCTGGGATTAATAAAGTTTTTTTCAAATCTCACTCACTCACTCATCATCTATCCCGGTTAATCCTGTATTCAGGGTCACGGAGGAGCCTATCCCAGGAGACTTAGGGCACAAGACAGGGCACACCCTGGACAGGGTGCCAATTCATCGCAGGGCACACACACATACACTCACACTACGGCCAATTTGGGAACACCAATTATCCTAACCTACATGTCTTTGGACTGTGGGAGGAAACCGGAGTACCCGGAGGAAACCCACCAAGCACGGGGAGAACATGAGAACTCCATGCGCACAGAGAGGGGAATCGAACCTGGTCGGGAATCGAACGCAGACCCTGGAGGTGCAAGGCGACAGTGCTAACCACTACACCACTGTGCCACCTCTTTTTTAGAATTTTGAATCTTAAAACTCACAAAGCACAGGGAAATCATGCCAACTCCATGCACACGGACTGAAGACTTGATTCAAACCCCCAACCCTGGAGGTGTGAGGCCGGGATGCTACAGTAACTGCTGAGCCACCATGCCTCCATAGGCAGGTCATGGCATTCTAATAACCGCAGATTACACTAACTGTCGCTTGCCAGGATGGGTGAAAGTACGTTGGTACAGTCTGTAGTACTGAGGAGTGATTCATCTTCAAACTCACATTCATCATCATCATCAAAAAAAAAAAAAAAAAAAAAAAACACTTTGATTTTTGAACCAAATTGCGTCTGAACCATTCATGTTCTTTTATTGACAGCTACAAATCTACCTGGCCTCTAACACAAGGCTCAATCCCCAATCGCTCTCCATCTCCTGATCAAAGGCATACCTTGTGGCGTGGTATTTGTATTTAGTGCTATTTGGAAGTTGACCCAGAAGTTACCAGAGCTGGTATTCTAAAGCAGAATAAGAGTACCGGTAAGAATTTAAAACTACATTCGCCCTTTAATTACGATAACTGTCGGTCGCCAGCTCTGCCAGTTGCGGGTAGTGTGTTCTGCCAGGCATGGAAGGATATGTGGTTATATAAACAAACTAATCATAGTCTGTGGATAATAAATGGTGTTTGTGGAAAACAATATCACACTCAAGATCGGGTGGCGTCGTCATCCCTACGACCGTATCACAGCCATGCTGATACTCCATGTCACATGATATTGCTTAAATATATAGGCGGTTAGATGGGATAAAAAAAACAAAAGGATATAAAATTGTTCTTATGATTAATTGGACGGAAGTACAGTAATATAGTTGCTTGTTAAAATATTTTGTAAAACACAGAAATTGTGAAGGATGAAATAAATGACTCTTAATATTCTCCTGATTGGAATTCATTCATTAGAAACATATTTTCCAACCAGCTTGTAATAAACCCTATGAATTCCACCTTCATTTAGTTTCCATTCAGTGTGCATAGAGGCATGGCTTACAAGTGCTGATAGGACAATTTAATCGAATTGCCATTTCCACCGCATCATCGTTAATTCACTCCACAGGTTTTCATGGTTAAAATAAATATTACCTCTGTGTTTTCCAGTTATGCTGAGAGATTTAAATTAGTTTTTTTCCCATTTAAGTAACACAGTAGTCAGTGTTGGTTCATACTGTCAATTTCAAACCTGACTAATTCAGTGTTTTTCCGCATCACTCGCTTATGTCAAAATCTAAATAAATGTATTGGTTGGTTTCTCTTACACAATGTATGACACACAGCTCTACCTGTGTTCTCTCTCTCTCTAAAGAACCCGGTGACGTTACCATGCCTTAGTTCTTACTGTAAGCCTTTTTTTAAAAACAGAAACTCATTTTAAGCAGTCTTACAATCTAAGATGATTTAACCCATAATAATCTTCTTGAATTTTATTTGCATATGCATTCGATGACATTACGGTATTAACATTCCCCCAGTATTAAGGTACAGTATTTAGGTATTTATGTAATTCCGACATCACAGATGAATGAAAAGCAGTGTCTGCTTCCTAACTGTCAAATATGCAGAGCCTCACATGATAACCCAGATCTCGAGGTGCTAAAATAATAAATCTGCTATATTAATCCAGCCAAAGCCCAAGCTTTTTTCCCTCTAAGATAGAATTTTAATAAAAGATAGTGCCGTCATAATCAATCAGCCAGGCCTGTGTCAGCTTTAAAGTGTCTGTTCACACACACACACACACACACACACACACACACACACACACACACACACACACACACACACACACACACACACACACACACACACACACACACACACACACAAATATGGGTGAAGGTGTGGCAGCACATACGGAACAGGACATACACTGTGAAATTACACTTAACAGGCATAAAATGATTGTAATTATTCTACATTTGAAAGCATTACCGAATGCATTATGCTAGACACAGAACATTACATTGGATATGCAGCAACACCTCTGTTTCGTTTCATGCAACAACCAGGTGTTGGTGCTGTAAAAGTAACAATTATGACTGAATTATCTAAACCCTATTACATAGCCATGCTGCTGGTTTAGATGAATTTGTCATTATAAGAGCCTCACTGACTTTAAATCTTTGACTGAGGAAGAGGAGACTCAAACTACCTAACCTCAGTCTGTACATATATGGGCCAAATCCTTCCATTGTCAGTCCATAGTGAAAATAATGAGGGGAAAAATGTACATTTTGGAACAAAAAAAAATGTTTGTTTGTTTTTTTTTATAGGTGGCATGAGCACTATCGCCTTGCACCTCCAAGGTCCGGGTTCAATTCCCAACTTGGGTCTGTGTACATGGAGTTTGCATGTTCTCCCCATGCTGGGTGGGTTTCCTCTGTGTACTCCGGTTTCCTACCACATTGCAAAAACATGTGGATTAGGCTAACTGCTTGTAGTGTGTGTGCCCTGTGATGGATCCAGGGTGTACCCCACCTCATGCCCTAGGACTCCTGGGATAGGCTCCACCCCCCCCCCCATCCTGAATACAGGATAAAGTGGTATAGATTATGAATGAGCGAGTGCGTGAGGTAAAGTTAAAAAAAAAATTTTTTTTTAACCATTTGGCTTCTGTACACCAACTCACTAAATTTGAAATGAAACACTCAAAATATAAAGGAAAGTCGTAACATTAAGCTTTAATTAAAGGGGTTTGACAAAAGTGTGGCATTAACCATTCAGGAATTACAGCCATTTCTATACATACACCCACATTTTGAGGAGCTATATCATTTTATTCTTTTGATATAGTTCAGACATCTTTAAGGTTATACGAGCTATACCAGGAGTGTTCACGTCAAACCAGGACTTTTGACTGTGCAGGATAACAGAACACAGTTATCAGAGTAAAAGCTACCTTTATTTCTCTATATAATCCTACACTGGTGCAATTAGTTTTTCACTTGTGCTTGGATACCATCTCAATACGCCAGAGCCATGATCGGACTGCCGTCTGAAAGTCCGTCCTCCCAGCAAACCCCTTTACTTTCCCAATCATTTGGAAATGGCTGGGTTGATGGTCAGGACCGTACACGGCAATGTGTCAATACCTTCCAGCCGAGTTCCTGTAATGTGCATGAGGTGTTTGTAAATGATAATGTCTACAGGTGACTTCCACAAGTTGGTGAAAATGTATTTGTGAAACTTTCACGGATCAGGCGATCCACTTTTTAAATGTTCACGAGAGCAACTGCAGTTGCTCTGAACCAGGATGTACGATGTTCTTTAAAATGTTTGCCCCATTGAAATGTTTTAGAATCCCATTAGTGTACTGTGCTTGACTTCCTGTCTTGTGTAAATGTCAATCAATCTTATGTTAATGTTAATGTAAAGGTGCTAACCTTAATTGGTTTTATATTACAGTCTCTCTGTGTTTCATAAACAAGTTGCAATGCTATAATACAGCACTCACGCTATTAAATAGCATATAACCTCAATTATAAAATTATAGGTATATGAAAAAAAATCTTATTTTTGTGTTATGTAAGGAATGTGTTAATGTTTTGCAGTAGAGTTACTGTTACCACCCTGAATTTGAATATCTTCCCCTAACAGCACTCACAGAGTGCTTTATTCCTCTTATGCCACAAGAATTTTAATGCAGCAGCAGGGTACAATATTACTATACAAATGATAATAGAATGAGCTCATAGGTACAAACCTGTGATTTAAATAAAAGCTAGTAGTCATGTCAGACCTGCTGTTAAAAAACTAATAAAAATGAATGAAAAAACATCATTACGAATGAGGTTTGAAAACCAGAACCTGCTGTGGTATAAAATGTTTTACCCTTTTTAATTTCAGTGGAATAATTTAATGCCAGAGTATTTCATTTTTTAAATCGTACAGACATCATTTAATCAGGTGGCTACTTCTGTCTGTAGCTTCCTAATACAAAACCCAGTGTCAATCCTTTCAGTAATTTATCTAATATAAAGATATACTGTAGATTTAGAAAGATATAGGCTGTTTGGTCAAAAGTATGTGAACACCTGGACATCACACCCATGAGTGCTTTTTTGTTCATCTCTATTCAGTACTTATTCCTTCTTTACTCTTATAATAACCTCCACTTTTCTGGGAAATTTGGATTTTGTAGTGAGACTGTGGGGATTTGTGATCATTTAGAGCTTTGGTGGGGTCAAACACTGATGATGGGTGAAAAGGCCTGGGGTGCAACCAGTGTTCAAGTTCATTCTAAAGGTGTTCAGTGGGGTTGAGGTCAGGGCTCTGTGCTTGACACTCAAATTCTTTCACGCCGACCTTGGCACACATCTCCATACCAATTTTGTGGCATCAGTTTGGGGAGGACAGACATATACTGTAGTTGTCACGTATCTTCTATGCCACTTTATCCTGTATTCAGGGTCGCAGGGGGCTTGGAGTCTATCCCAGAAGACTTAGGGCACGAGGCAGGGTACCTTCTGGACAGGGTGACAATCCACAGGGCACACTCATTCACACACTATGGGCAATCTGGGAACGCTAATTGGCCTAATCTGCACTTCTTTAGTCTGTGGGAGGAAACCGGAGTACCCAGAGGAAACCCACCAAGCACAGGGAATCGAACCTGGCCGGGAATCGAACCCAGACCCTGGAGGTGCAAGGGGACAGGCTAACCACCAAGCCACGGTGCCGCCTAAAATATATTATAATTAAATAAAAAATAAATGAATACAAAAATGAATATGTTTAAAATGCAAAGGTTAACAATCAAATACAGAAGCATACTATCATGAAAGCCTGAGGTCACTGGCAGAGGTCACATCAGGTATTACTGCTCACCTTGTCTTTGTCCCCTACATGACTGTCCCAGTGATGCTGATTATCTATTATCTTGTTATCGGGCGTAAATTTTACAAGCTGTTGCGAGTGCGTCAAAATCAATACCTTTTAAATGATGTTTATGTGTGATTAACTGTTAATATCCTCACAAATTATTTAATATAATAAGGTCATTTGTCTTTCACACAGGCCCGCTACCTGGCAAAGAATAATAGAATAATAAATGAGGACACTAGTAAAGAGGAGATTTTCAGATGCTTCCCCCAGCTAGTTTTATCACCCATATCCTCTTTACAGCCACAAAGCAGCACTATGGTTATTTTATGCAAGTAATAAAATTAGCCTGGGATGGAATTAGCAGACTCGGGGCTCTTTATAGGTCAAGCCGGTGCTTTATGATCCTGCGACTCCCTAGCACTATTGTCAAGAGGCTAGTTAGAGAGGTCTTTAAGCATGATTTAATATGTCCATGCCTCAGAAAATAGTTAAATAGCTAATTAAATGGAGGAGTTAATTTACATATTAATTGACCTTCCAGTAATATTTATATTGATACCTACATGAGAAGCCCTTGTCTTCATTGCCTTTCATCATAGTTAGTTTGAGCAAATATGGTGTAACTTTTTTTGTTTAAACTCAAGTTGCTTTTTATCGTCACTGGAGAGATGGTAGAGATTTCGACAGCGAACCTCTCATCACAGCTGGCTCGGGCTTGGGTGGCCCTGCTGGCTTTTGTTGGAAAATAATGGGGTAGTGCCATAAACAGCCTTGTGAAGTGGCCTCAGGGGTCTTTTGAGAGGAGAGCTGGGGGAACCGAGGGAGGGGTGTGCTAGGACACTTGCAGCAGGAGGGGAGATTGCAGTCGAGTGGGGTTTTTTGGAACGCCGCCCGTGTCAAAGTGACTCTTAATTATAACACTGAACGCTAATCAGGCTCTGAGGAACAGTCCCCCGAGGCACTGTATTACCCCAACTTGTCAAGAATTAGCATAACATTTTATCTGCACTTACATGCCAAGGTTATCAACTGCCCTCCCAGCTCCCATTTTATGCCGGATCGGTTTGCAAATAACATAAAATCACATGACGTGCTTCTTTTTTTT